>JACXGK010001264.1:51150-73973 GCA_016801125.1 Novumbra hubbsi | reverse complement strand
GGGCGGGGCGCGCACAGGGGGGGCGGGGCGCGCACAGGGGGGGCGGGGCGCGCACAGGGGGGGCGGGGCGCGCACACGGAGGGCGGGGCGCACACAGGTGGTCCGTCACATTAGGAGGACATGCATGGGCAAACACCCTGGCACCAAACGCCAGCCATGGACCTGCTCCATACAGAGAGCATCGTACACGCATGGCTAATGCCCCAATCTCTCCTCCATTCTCCCAACAATAACCTTCCTCTTGTCTCAGCTCCAGCCCTGGCCCACACCGTAAAAACCAAATAAGCCACACAAAAGCCAGAGCACTAACACCGGAACAGACTCGCGGTGCCGGCTGAAATTTGGCGGAGCTGATAACACAGAGTAACGCCCTGGACTCGATTTCGCGGTGTTGCCAAGGCAATGGAAAACCAGAGGAAAACCCCGACTGACTACCGTGTACCGGAGAGAACAGAGGAGGAGGGGAGCTGAAGATCAGACAGGTGGGAACGTATTGAGAGGGGAGAACCGAGACATAAAACAAACGGACGAGAGAGCCGGAAGCAGGAGTATTGCAACAGGCAAGTGGGAGGGGCAGAGAGACAACAAGAGAAAAGCGTTCAACTAATAATAAGAAATAAGGACGTAATTATTATTATTATTAATATTAAATGAAACAAAACAAGGGAATAAAGAGACTGGGGCAGACAGACAGCCGGGGCAGGCAGACAGCCTGAGCAGACAGACAGACAGCCGGGGCAGGCAGACAGACAGCCGGGGCAGACAGACAGCCGGGGCAGGCAGACAGCCGGAGCAGACAGACAGACAGCCGGGGCAGGCAGACAGACAGCCGGGGCAGGCAGACAGACAGCCGGGGCAGGCAGACAGACAGCCGGGGCAGGCAGACAGACAGCCGGGGCAGGCAGACAGGCTCGCCGGGGCAGACAGACAGGCTCGCCGAGGCAGGCAGACAGGCTCGCCGAGGCAGGCAGACAGGCTCGCCGAGGCAGGCAGACAGGCTCGCCGAGGCAGGCAGACAGACGGCCGGGGCAGACAGACAGACGGCCGAGGCAGACAGCCGGGGCAGACAGACAGACTCGCCGGGGCTCCAGAATAGCGGTGACAGTCAGAGGTAGACGTGGGCGTACCATGAGACAGGAGCCCAGAATAACCCCCTTCAGAAATCCACGTCTGGAGGAGCACACGGATTTACAGACAATAATGAGTGTATACCCAGAACACCCCTGGGGGGTGGAGGCTTGTAGAGCCCTCACATTTTCACGAAACTCTTTTTTTATGAACAAGAATGAATTCACCAGCTACCGTGAACAGCGGTCTCAGTCCTGTTGTCAACGGCTACACCCTATGGCACAGCAGAAGCCTGAGATCCTTAGATGTTCTCCTGTTTGCTAATGCAGACTAAATGGTCATCAAGGACAGGGCGCGTGATGAAATCAGAACTGCTTAGCAAAACCCAAAAAAAAAGAACAACATTTGTTTCACACAAAAGCAGCTGACGAAGTGTCTCCTCTCAAAGCACTTCAGGGATACACAGAAAGACGCACGCACAGAGGCTCGGCGTGTAGTCTCTAACACCTCCGGGGAGACGCTGTCGATTGCCACTAGTGTGAAGGGGGGTATAACAAAAGAACAGCAATATCGAACCGGGCGGAAGATCCAACAACGCAGAGGGGTCTATAGTCACGGCATCGAGGTGGCCGCACAAAGTGAGATGTACAGTCCCACGCTAACGGAGTCCCGTAGAAGGAGTCTATTACAGCAACCGGCCACAAAGATGGCAGACGACTGTTGGCGAAGGGGCTGAATGTGAAAGTGGAGGCTCTGCAGACTGTGAAAACCGTTTGACACCCCTCCTCACCAGCACGGCAGCAGGCCGAAGACTCGTGGACCCGCAGCCCCGAGGTGTCAAAACCCCGAGAGAGCAGCAAAACAACACCAACACCCGACTGCCAACCAGCAGGCACTAATTATTGCACTGCTACGACAGTCTGCACGACAGCCTTCACCTGCGTTTGCAGAGGGCATTTCTGGGTCACCCTGTCACCAGACTGCAGCCGTGTTCTTATCACGCAGGCGTCAGGCAAACCAGCAGTTAGCGAGCCCTCACCATGTATCCTTTCACAGGCATTATACAATAACGCAGAGACACACGCCGTACCAATGATGACGACACCTAGAATTAGGCCCCGCATCCCGCGAGGAGCCTTTGGAGGGACGTGATGCGTCTAGCCAGGCATGGCTTGAATGCCATTGTTTTGGCAAGACAGATTTACAGATGGAAGACGAGATCTCCCCCAATAGCCCGTGTCCGTATTAAGCCCGTGTCCGTATTAAGCCCAAGCAGACATCATCCCCTGTCTTTTACCACTTCTCCACTGACAGACCAGCAGATTCTACATAAACGTCATCCCCTGTGTTTAACCACCTCCCCACTGACCCTACAGGCTGAATGGTGAGAGGTAGCATGGGTGTAGACCAACCCAGCTGGTCCAGTCACCCCCCCCCTCCCCTCCCTCCCTGCCTGGCTAACAGCTGGGCCCAAGCATTTCCTGTTGATGCTCAGTCACGCGGACCGCGGCCAGCTGAACGCCTGCAAGCGCTGTGCTGTAAGAGCAGTGAATGAAGGCTGTGGTCCCACAAAGTGCCCCAGTTTGACGTAAAACCTCAATATATTGGTCGGGGAGAATAAGATTCTGAAATTACAAACTAGTCACGCCAGTCCTAGTGAAATACTGCCGCTGCTCTTGAAGTGAAACCCTGTTTGCACCACTGAGGACAAACATGGAAATACCGAGCATGAGGCGATATCAACGTCACCGCACAGGGCCTCCGGGTTGAGACAATGCGTGAACGACTGCAGCGTAAATCACAAGCAGAAACTTCAGGATTCGTCCGACAAAGACAAATGTTCACACGCCCCTTGGGACTAGTGGATCCAGTGGTGGAATTTATGGATCATCCTACACATGGTCTGGGAGGTGGCTGATCACAGACACACCCACGCACACACAGTGAAAGAGGGTTGACTGAGAGAAAGCCTGGTGGAAGGTGATAACATGGGCAGTTCTGACAGACCGGGCTTCTCTGGCTCTAAGGCTTGACGGTTAACCCACCCACACACACACACACACAGGCAGGCTGTGTGGATAAGACACAAGACTTGTGTCTGAGCCGTGATATTGATGAAGCCCCGTGACGTACAGTCAGAGATACCGGGCCACTACATTGGGTCCAGTGTCACACACGGGGATTATTCGGACAGACAGTGAACACACCTTCAGCCTTAACTTTGGCTGTCCGAGACTCCGTTCCCTTTATAGGAGGAAGTCAAAAGGGCTAGCATTGGAAGCTTGACTGAAAGAAAAAAAAAAACATTTCACACAGACTGGGGTGAGGGGGGGCGACTCACACCACGATTTAAAATATATATACACACACATTTGATTCTCTTTTCTCAGTCCACAGAGACATTTGGAGATGTCAAAAACACTGGCACTGGGCCCAGGTGAATTTGACGAGTGAAGTGAGTCACCAGAACTCAGTTTGTTTGTGCCTTGCCAGGGTCTGTCCGCCACTGTTCTAAGGGGAAAAGGACTAGTGACTCACTATCTGGCAAGGTCCACTATCATTAGGCAACAGGCTCACAGGAAGGGAGCGAATCAAAGCAGTAAAACAGAAAACAAGGACAAGGAGCTTTAGAGGAACTCCCCGCAATTTTCTTTTTTTCCGGGGGTACAAAGCACACATACTTTTAAGCAGGTTCTCTCAGTGGCAACACAGAAGTCCCATCACAAATGTTTTTATGTCCAAAACAAAATACAAAATAAACCAAGAAAATGGTACATTCCAACCCCTTTCCAATGTCAAGAATGTTAGATTAAATCTTTTTAAACCTCCCTTCAACCATCTTTTCAGTTGCGGAAACCTTTAACAAAACATCTCTAGTCAAACGCAGTAAGTTTTGCAACACAGATAAAACCTGAGATAAGACTCCAGCAGTTACACCCACATACACACAGGGGAACCAGGGTACAATACCAGTCTCCAAGAACCCACCCAACACCAGCCTCCACCTGCTCCCCGAAGAGGCCCACGTTTAATACAAGCCTTAGGAAAAAAAATAACAACCTCTGCTAAAAAGAAATAAATAAAAGAAAGAAATGACATCTGAAGTGTGTGATTTGGGCTCAAGGAGACTATGAAGGGAGAGAACGGACAGACTGTGTGATAAACATGTAGGAGTTAACAGTCTGTTTCCACGCTCATGTCAATAGCCTTATAAAAAAAAAAAAAGGAACTAAGTTCAATCTTCAGGTTTACATGCTCCATTTCCTCCTCACTCCCCAAAGACGGGTGGAAGAAAATGGGCAGGTTTTCCGCTCCGTTCCGAGGGCCCCTGCGAGCGTCCGTGAGGGGGGGCCTGTCTGTCACACACAGACACAGGTTGTAATTACAGACCTCGGGCCGTGATGCTATTCCAGGCCACGTTCCCACGCATCTGCACATGCAAATAGCCTGCGATAACACCAGCCCCATACAGCCTTGTTCTCGCTCGAAAGGTCTAGGGAGACATTTGAATAGCTGGAAGGGTTCAAAATGATGATCAGAAACACAGAGATGCAGAAAGAAGGGGGGGGGGGGGGCGGAGTACAGACTGTAAACTAATAATTAAATGTAATTTCTGCCTATGTCTCTCCAGAACACACGTGGCAGAGCCTCTCCAACGGGTGCGGGTCTTGAGGAACTCAAGGAACACAGCTGCAAGCCAACAATGACTTAAGTTAGAGGAACACCACAAATTGTGAAAAAATAACAACAACGTTTCACTCTCGGGGGAACTATGTCACTCGCGCGCGTTAAACCTGCGACCCGACATTATGTAGAAATCCAAGAAGAGGCTTACACACTGAGGAGATGTCAAGTGTCAATGTGTATTGTGGATTAACTATGACGCTTGGAGTCGCCCTGGGCTTCTATCCAGCTGCACTGAGGGTCGTTGTGTGTGTGTGTGTGCATTGTGATAGGTGGGACTGCGGAGTGGTATGGGTGGCAACGATGACATCACACCTGGTAACAGTGGTACTCTGTCTCCCTAGCAACCCTGAGAAAAAGTAGTTATTTCGTGTTTGCCTCACTATTTCAGGTGGGCTTTTAAAAGGGAACTCCTGCAGGGAAGTGACAGACTGCTCCAGCGCTTTGCTCTTTAACTTAAAAAAAAAATCCAAAAAATACTGAAAGCGCAGTTTAAAACGGAACGGCAGAAATCGTTCAGAGAACCCTGCGCTGGCCGGGGAACGTTGCAAACCAGAGACGACCAGCCTTCTGCTGACAGAAAGCAAGGCTGCTCCATTGGAATGCAATTTGTTGAGTGCGCTCAAACCTACAATTCCACAATTATTATAATAATACATTATAGATGTATTCATGCAATCATTTCTGCAAGCGATCCTATAGGAGCAGGCGGGTTACCGGGGCCGAGCAGGGCTCAACACTCCCCTTCACCTCCGCTTGTTCCTGGCCTCCCCGTCGTCATATCTGCAGGTCAAAACACGACCGGGCCTGCTGCCGGGAACGGCGCCAAACGCTCTGGAGATAGACCACGGGGGGGCAGGGCACTCCACGCGAAGTGCCACGCCGCCGTTACGAGCCTCCCGGCTTCGAAAGGATTAAGGGCGACGTCGTGAAAGCCTAGGGCCGTGCGGATGAGCCCCAAGGCCACCCCGCCGACAGGCCGCCCCGCTGACCTTTAACCTGGGTTAATGAGCGGGAGGCTTGTGTACGCTCCAACGCGTGACCTCGATAGGTGCGTTCACCTGATCGACCACGTCAGGAACATGACCACGCAGAAAGGGGTCTTATTCCTCAGCGGCCACCAGCGCGGTAACCGTTCATTTGACCCCGACACGTCTTTCCTTTATGCCCCCGACGGGAGGCCTTTCTTGGCAGTAGGAGATTGGAACGGTGGCCCGGCGCTACATCAGCACGGGAGATTAATCAACCTCTTACTCATTCCCGCGCTGAATCTTCCTCTAATCCGGGGGAGGGTGGTTCAATCCACAAATGCGGTTGAAGGAAGAAAAAAAACAACAACACTAAAAGCCTTGACATTCCTGGACGAAAAAAAACCTCCAGCGAACGAGAGCGGAGAAAAAAAAACCCAGTAAAAAAATGTAGGCTGGATCAATAGGAAGATGAAGGCCCAGTATTGTTCGTCACGAAACACAGAGTACAGTGTGTCTCTATCTGAGCCTCTCTGGTAACAAGGCCAAACAGAATGAAGAGGCCCTGGTGGATGATTCATTATGGGGGATATTTGATCTGATCCGAGGTCTGACGTACACATGCCTGAGGTTGGAAAAAAAACGCTTTGTTGCCCGCTCTGACCCCTTGTACTACTGAGCGAGAGCCTGGATGTGGTTACAGATATGTGGTGGGCCAGAATATTCCGCAATCTGACATTACGCAACCGTACAATACATGTCTACATTGGATACTAGTAAAAAATAGCTTGTTTGTTTTCGTTATTCATAGATTCGTATTGTGTTAGTTGGACAGTGAACCGCTACTAACCAAAGAGTTGGGTCCTGTCCGAGGCCTCCCTTGGATTGGGCCACAGTGTCACTGGACCCCCCCGTCTCAGACAAAAGTTTTTATGCTGCTATATTATTGTGCCGGGGGAGCAGGGCTAGTTCTCCTACTTAACTCTAAGGAATGCACTCTTTAACAACTCTCCCTGTCTCCTGTTGCTGTTCAACTAAGAAGGACGTGAGGAGTACCAGGCCCAGAGGGCCTTGTCCCGAGCCCTCCTGGTTTTGCTGCAGAACAAGCAGATACCTGACGATTCCAGCTGCCACTCTGCTGACCCCCCCTCCCAACCTAGATCTAGACGATCCTGACGATTCCGGCTGCCACCAGGCTGAACCCCTAATCAACCCACTCTGGACTGTTCCTGTCCTTCCAATCGGATCATGCTTGTCACCTAGATCAGGAATTTTATACTCTGGACACAGATCATGTGAATTTATTAATTAATAAGAGTATTCTTAAACATCACCCTGCACAGCCACAAGAGGTATGGCCACCCCTTTGAGGCGGGTACCTCTCTAGGTTTCTGCCTACAATCCGGCCCCCATAGGGAGTTTTTCCTAGCCACCGTGCTTCAATCCTGTTGTTGCGTGCTCACTGGGGTTTTAGGCTGGGTGTTTTTGTAAAAGCACTTTGTGACAACGCCTGATGTAAAAAAAGCTTTATATATGGAGTTGTTTCAGGAGGTCAGAGTCCAAGTTAACCTTAGGCTTACACGTGAATTGACGAATACCAGAACGCAAGAGCTTCAGGAGGATTCTGCTTTCCGATCTGTAAACAATGGCTTTTTCACCGTGGATTTAAGGTCTCCTACATTTCTTACGCGAGAGAGAAGCACGGGTACATACAGATGAGGGGTGAGAGAGCAAGGCATCTCATCGTTCTAGCAGGATGCCATTGAGGTTTTCAGTCTCATGAGGAATATACATTTATATAAATAATAGAGATAATAATAGAGATTACAGGGGTTCAAAGTGCATCGGAATTGAGTTCCAACCAGAGCGAAAAAACCAACATAGGAAGCGGTTAAGAAAAGTGAGTTAAAACAAGAAATAAAATGAATTGGGAGTATCTAATAAAGTTAGAGAAAAGGCGAGAGAGACAGAATGCTTGAACCAACACAGCCAGAAGAGCCTGGCAAGCATCCCTACGTGTTCAGGAGAGGAAGCAGGTTGGACAGGCTTATGCCGCCGAATCTAGTGTGCTCCTGGCTAGGGCGACTCAAGCACGGCGTTCAGCCATGCTCCACACAGAAGGAATGTTGAAAGTGTGACTCGCTAACACCGGAGAACTCGGGGTGTTTTGTTTGACTCCGCTTTCTGCTCTCAGTCTTTCATGGTGCAGGAGGAGATACCCCAGCTACTACAAAGGCCCGCGAGCAATGATTAAGGGGGAAGGAGGAACTCAATTGTGGGCATATTCTCTAAGGGGTTGTGTTTTACCACAACAAATTGTATTTCCATTTATGCTTTGACATTTGAACATAGAATTAAAAAGAGCACTGTCATGCAAACCAAAACACATACTGTGCATGCTCGGGCAACCTTTCAGTGATTAGTCTTTCTCAGGGGATATTATTTTTTTTATTTTTTTTTTTACAGGAGTAATTGATAGAGGAAAAAAAACTAACTTGCGGTTTTTCTCTCACAAGTTAAATGGGTGCAACACACACACACACACACAAAGCAGATTTATCTTGGGATTAGTAGAAAGTGATCAGTGCTGACCGTGTTCATCCAGAAGGACAGAGGGGGGGAGGTGGGGGAAGGGAAACGCGTGGATCTCAGGTCACTGCTGGTTGCCTGCGGAGCCGTTACGCAATCAGAGTTCAGTGTGTCAGCAGAATAAAAGAGCAACAGCGAGAGTGAAAGGGAAGTGTGGGCCTCAGAGTCGTCGGTTTCATCAATAACGAAAGCAGCGTTGACTGGTCTACTGCAAGCCAATAGCCGCCGAGAATAAACGAGGAGCGGGCTCACCTTCTTACCTACGTAGGAGACCAAAGAGAAATGCAGGAGCAGGCTGTCAAGAAATCACATTTCTACCGAATGGCCCAAGATCGCAGGAACGATGGTTTAGGGAGGTTTACGCACCTGAGGAAGCGGCTCAGAAAGCGATGTCACTGCAGCCCAACCAGAGGGCTTCTGACAGATGTGTGTGTGTGTGTCCAGGACACGAGAGCAAGCATTAAAGCGATGTAATCCAGCCATCTGGGGCGGAGACTTCAGTGTGTGATGATGGGCCCGAGATGCAGATACCAGGATTATTCCAGAATTCTAGCAACAACAAAATATCCACCCATGCAGAAAAAAACCCAGCACGAATAGGTTTGAACTCCGAAACCATCCCCCTCGCACTGCCAAACGCATCCGACCCAACTACGGAGACTAACCCCAGACACCGCAAATAATGTGTCTGTTTCATTATTGCCGGACATGTTGTTGCTAAATGTAGGAACAAGAACATTAAGAATGTCCCTCCTCCAGTTGGGTCAGAAGACATCCATCCAGGCATGCATGTTATTCATCCAATCAGAGATATTAATTGATCCATCAACTACAAGAGGAGAGCCAAAACCTGCAGGACATTGGCCCTTCAGCAAATCTGATTTAGAGAATGACAGCTACACAAAAACCCCGCTTCTGGAGGACAGGATACCTTTAAATACCCTATTTTTATATTTCCTCAGAGAATCTGATGTTACCAAAATTCCAGTGTCTGGATGGGAACGTCTGGCACCGAGAGCAAACAAAAGAGAGACGGCAAAACGTCTTAACCGGGTCACCGTGTTGTGAAGATGCATAGATCAATCTCTAGATTGATAGGTCTCCATTGCTCTTTTTTAAAATATTTTATTCAAATCGCCTGTGCGGTTTGTCTTTATTTGACTGTGTTCTACCGGGGCCAATTTGCATACACGAATCCCAGAAGGCATTAACTTAACCTGCTCTCACATGCACACAACTCTCGCTGACGACGTGGAACTGAGTCACCTTCAGCTGGAGGCAGTTCATCTTAAAAGCCATCAAAAGCAGAACCTCAATCTCTAATTGCTTCTGAGTGTGAGCCGCATAATTTTGAGTGCAATCACTGACAGTCTGTTTTAAAAATACACGGTGGTGGCGGTGGGTAACAAGGGCAGACAGAATTGCTTTTGTCCGTTGAAGCTACACAAAACATTCCTGTTATTTTCTCCCCCTATGGTTACTTGCATTTTCTGTATTTAAAGTGCAGATTTCCATTCATGTAAAGTAAGTGGAGCATGGCTAGCATACAAGCTCATCTCCGACCATGCCGGGAGACGTTTGCCTATAGGAACCCGTTTTGCATTTAGAACCCTCATTCTCAGGAAGTGTGTGAGCGGGGGGGGGGGGGTCTAAAGCTAACCGAGCAAGCACGACATTCTCAGGAAATGGAAAATTGGAAGGCTAATGCTAACCCGCATAGCATAGCGCACAGCCAAAGCCCACATAGCAAGCACAACGTTTTGCTTCCTGTTCTCCCACCTGTTACAACCATTCAAAACATCTATTGCTGGTAGTGGACTGGAATTGAAACAGGGCGATTGATCACTAGCCCGTGTAAGGCCACCTGGCGATAGCCGATACGGTCGTTTACCAAAAGCACGAACTACCGAAAACCTGCGCTCGAGTCCCTGCAGCACGCCGCGAGTTTTGAGGATAAACGGGCTGCTAATACTTTTGTCAACCTGAAATGGGAGTAAGAATGAGTGAAGGAAGAATGTGCTGGTAATCTAAATGTTTCCTCTAATATCAATGAATATCTCCTCAGGTTAAAACCGACAGTCTGCATATTACCCCCAGTGAGTGAATAATTGCATGCTAGAATAGAGAGCTAAAAAGAAAAATTCTAGACATGTGTAAGGAACATGGCTGTGAATCTGAGATGTACTAGTTTGGATGGGTCTGGCTGACTTTTTGCTTTTGGCAACCAGTGTTCTCACGGATCTCATTCTGGGCATGAAATCCGTACGATTGGTTTTAAAAGCAAGAAACGCGTAGCGTAGAAACCAACTTCTTTGATACGTAAACTAAATAATACAAATGTTTTTCATATTTAATGATCACTAATCTTTCGTGACTTTTTTTTGTGAACGTGCACGCTCTCATGGTTGAAAAGTTCCACTAACAAGGGGAAAGAATGCTCAAAGTGTTACCGCCTGTGTAAACAGCATAGGCGTCTCACTGTAACAGCTATCACAGAGTGCTTTGTGAATAACCTCCAGGAAGTTAATGATTAGTGGTCCGGAGTCGTTCTACCGACGGTCAAAGCCAGAGCCAACTAAACGTTCTTGCGAGTGAAGTGAGACTGTCGATTTTCCTCTTGACCAGCCACTCATAAGGCTCGTCCAGGACACCCACGCCTCCCTCGATTCAACTCTGCCTCCATCTCAAACTAACATCCTTCCTGCCACTATGCATGTGTTCTGACAGAACCCAGCTGGGATGAGGGATTGTCTCCTCACTTGACTACCGTCTACTGTAGAGTTTTAATGTTAGGTTGTCTGGCCCAGAGGCCACTCCGGGCAGTCTCTTTCCTCTCTCATGCTCCTCATCTTGTTTCGTCCGTAGTCCATGTACATCCCCCTAGTCACATTTCTCCACTCCATCTTTCCACTGACTGTAAGAACCGGGCTTTCATCATGATCCCATTGAACCCCACTGAGGCAGAGAGAGACCATCAAAATAATTTGAATAATAGTGAAATGGACAAAGAGGAGGACAGAGAGAGAGAGAGTCACTGGCCACAGCAGCAGACCCACAGATATTACAGCATGATGAGGATAATGCACTTTGCTGACTACATCATGATTTGAGCCGCCTAAACAAAGGCGGCAATGTTCAGCAAGCTCTCGCCAATGTGACTAAAAAAAAAGTACAGCCGACGGGGCAACCCGGTCCGCCAAGGGGTGCAGCCGGTTTACGGGAGGTATTTCCGACAACACACAGTCGCAGGGAAACCCGGTTAATCACGGACTGGCGATGTCGAGGGGGCCGTGGCTCTGACTAGCGGGGCGATAGATTTAAAAGCCCTCCCACTGACAGGCCATCGTTAAGAGAAATTGGCGGTTGGACAACACAGAGAGCGCTGACAGACAGGAGAGCAGCCTGCTATTACGGATGCTGATACAAACATCCTAACCAACGTCGGCGTTCCAGTTAACTCCGGCAGCACTCCCGCTACAAACATCCCTCACTCTCTGGAATGGCGTTGGCTGGGTGCGTGTATCGATGGGACACATAATTGGTTCTGCAGCTCAGAGAGAATAGCTCTAACGGCGCCTGGACGGGGGAAACATTTCATTAGAACCTCTTAACTGGATCCGGTAGTTGATCAACAGGCTCGTGGCGTCAACGGGAGAATGTCCGCCCCCGCGGGAACTTGTGGGAAGACCCGGTGAGGTCCGGAATGGAGGTACAGCGCGGTTCCGGCTGGGGCGACGCCACGCAAGAGATGACATCAGCTGCGTTGAAGTCATTATTATACGTGGCATCAGACATCGGTTACGTAGGCAAAGCACGAACACGCGCATCTACTGTACCAAACATATCTGTCGTAGCATGTGATCTCCCCGGTCTAAGTCTGCGCACACAAGAATAATGTTCAGTAAGCCGCGTGTCCATGGGGCATAATTGACTGACTGAGTCCCGGCTAAGTATCTCTATAAATAGTCTCATCGTATTCAAGTCAGCTCCATTGGCGAGAAGAGAAAGGGTTTTCTTCATAGGGGATGCACAAACAGAGCGCACAGTGAACCATAGAGCAACAACAAATAGAACTGCAAACGCCGCAAAATATGATGTCCGCGGACGTTTCCGATAGCATTGATGTTTGCGTGTGTCTTCAACATAAACATGTTGGAAATGGAACAGGTTTGGGACTGTTACATTTCCAACATGTTTATGTTGAAGACACACGCAAACATCAATGCTATCGGAAACGTCCGCGGACATCATATTTTGCGGCGTTTGCGGAGAGCACGCATACACATGTCCAGAGGTTTACTGGGTTTAAAACACGGCTACGGATTCCACACGCTCATGTTACCAAAAAAAGGCCGGCATGGAGCATTGGAATGGGTCACACTCCGCCTCGTGCCTTGGGCGGTTCGTCTGACGTTGGTGACTTACTCAAAGGGTCCTGATGGGAGTATCCAGGGCACGGCGCCCCTCCTTTTGAGGGGGTTAATGAGGATATCCGTAAAGAATCTGAACGCATGGCGTGCCAATTAGCCTTATGTCTGGAAAAGGGTCGGAGGTGAATGTAACAAAAAATAATGACTCCGAAACGCTTTTATTCATCTGGGTCTTTCAGCGGTAGAGTAAGAGGGGCACGGTGGGGAACCGGCCTGGTGTGGGGTTCCATCCTTCATTAAGACGGGATGAAGCCCACCTGGCTCGCCCTTCGCCAGACTGAGACGCTCCAATTAAGAGAGCCCCATCTCCCCAGAGTCTCATGGCCTACTTGGCTAAATGAGGATTTAGACTGAAGCCCCGGGGACATCTCACATTCCTTCACTGGTGAAAATAGACAGATGGGGAGAGGGGGGGATCAATAAGCGACGGCAATCCTGGCAGCACTTACGGCTTAAGTAGATATCATTTGGGTGTCAGCGGGTGCCTATGCCTGCAAATCAGTGAACGTAGGGGATTGGCTAAGAAAAAGGGTCTAGATTAGGCCTTGGTTAATGTTGGGGTTACACGGATGTTTAGAGTAAGAATTAGGGTTAGATTTAAAACAGGGGTTTAGTTTAGACCCCTTCCCTTTATCCAGGTTTTATAGTGTTACAGACTTATTCACATAAAACATGTTCTGCCATCCATATATTCTGGGTACATTAGTAATCAGAGTCATGACATAGGGTCTGAATACTAATGTACCCAGAATATATAGACGGCAGAACATAAAACATGTTCTGCCATCTATATATTCTGGGTACATTAGTATTCAGACCCTATGTCATGACTCTGAAAACTATGCTCAGTTTCAACTGATTGGACCTTCACAGTGCCGGTCAAAGCCAAAACTTAGCCGGGAAGGAAAACTCTTTAGACCAAAGAGACAGAATTATGTCTAAGTATCAATCCTGGGAAGGTTATAATAAAAACCTTCCTAAACCGCTGAAAGTTCCCAGGAGCACAGCAGGCTTTGTCGTTGTAAAATACCATCCCCAAAGTGAAGCATGGTGGAGGGAGCATCATGTTATGGGGATGTTTCTCAGTGGCAGGGACAAGGAGATTGGTGGGCATTGAGTGAAGGAAGAACCCAGGCAATTCACATGCAAGTCAATGACTCGAAGCACACAGCCAAGACAACGCTGGTGTAGATGGACTGAACTAAACATTTGTAGAGTGACCTAAAGACTCCAGTTCAGAGACACTCCCCATCCAATCTGACAGCGTTTGAGTATATCTGCAAGGAAAATTAAGATAAACTTTCCAAATCTAACTGGGCACAAGACGGCATGAAGCTGTGATCGCTGCGGCAAATAAAAAATAAAAACTTTTGCTTTATTGTCATGGGTTATTGTGTACAGACTGCAAAAATAATGTATTGTATAAAGTATAAAAGCATTCAATAATAGAACATAATGGGGCGGGATCAGAATACTTACCAAAGTATTATTATAATATATTACATTATGTATCATTATAATATCTTACATAATATAATACATCATCTTGGTACCTCAAAGTACCATAATTATAGCAATATGTCTATTTTCCAACCAAATGTAAACTCAAAATTATGCTTGCTAGCTCCAGCATCATACCACTAGCACAGGATAGCTGCTCACACTTTACATAGAGTACCAACATATCCAGTAAAACCACTGAAATCAAAGGGGATTCTGAATATCAGGAATGGTTTTTTTTTTTTTTTTCTCCCCAGTGGGAGATTTGGCCAGAGGGGATTTTCAGTGTATGAATAAACGCAATATAGTCAGAATGTTGGGTATGTGGGGGAATGAGCCCACTGACAAATGTGCTTGCAAACACACAAAGGAAAGCAGAAAAGGTACAGATATAGATTACAGAACTGAATCATGCCAGAGAAGTTTTAGAGTACAGCAGTGATTGGTATTTTCCCAAACGCAATGTTCTTAATTGCTCGGATGAGCACATTAGGGCACTTGATTTAATCTGGCTTTCAATTAAATACACCCAAATGTAAAAAATCTTTACTAAGGATCTTGTTAATTCATAATTTACTGACACCATACTGTTTCCCTATTTTCCCCTGCAGCTTTGGTGGTGATTAGATCCCTATGAGCAAAATAATGTGAAGGCCTTTCAAGGTCTTATGCAAATTTAGCCAAACACACCACACTACAGCTTTCATTTTTTTGAGGTACAAAGGCTTTGAGAAAGTCCTGGCTCAGCATAGTAAAAAAAAATGTTTTAGTAACGTAAAGACACAACACACACACACACACCTAGTGCCCTACCGACAATAGCGACTGGGAAGCGTCACTGCTGGTTTCAGAAATAACTCTGCCCCTGAACGTGGTACCTTCATCTCCACCGGGACGCCAGAACCAGAACAGACACCGGCCCCGTGAGCCCAGCTGCCCAATACGGGTCTTCCTGGGGTCCAGCCCGTTTGCCTACACTCTGTGCCTCCATACTACTGGAGACTTGAAGACCACCTCGCCCCTAGACAGCGAAACCCTTACCAAAAGATATATACTGTAATAAGTCATGTTTCATTTACATTCTTCCAAACAACAGGTAATGGTCAACATACCTCCGCCCCTCCCAAAAAGTAAATAAAACTTAGGGTAGACCACAGTAACAATGAATACACACACACAAACAAACCAGTTTGTCAGCAAGGGAGAAGCCCTCAACATCCATGTGAGTGGCTTTCTTCACTATCTAGCGGCCCCACTTAGACACCAGGCATAGGTTAGACCTATTGGTCAGACCCATTTGGTGAGGGAGGGGCTGACAGGATTATGGAGTCGGTGTGGCCACTGAGGGGGAAGTCATTTAATGAGGATTTACAAAAACAGCTAGCGACTAGTGCTTTAACACATGGATCCCAGTGAAAATCTGCTTTCTCTTGATTCCCGGGGGACTATATTTAGCTGCTTGCGTCACTGTTTCCATGGGAATTAAATGTTTCCCCCGCCAACTTTGCGCTCCAACACAAATATTCTTCTCTTAGGAGCAATTTTATTGTCATCTAGGAGATGCTGACAGGATGATAATTGGCCAAGGCCTATCCCAAACCTGGCCTCTGGAGAGCAATGAAACGACACCGTCCTATCAACGTAACTTTGCTCCAAAGGCCAAAGTGGTGCCGATTGTTGTCAGAAAGAAAAACATTTGCTGACCACGTCTTTCCATGCGTCGATAGTGACAGAATCAGAAAAGCAACACCGCTCTCAAAACAGATTTTTCTATTCAAATCACACCTTAACATTCAAATTACTCCATAATAACAATGCATCAACTGGGAAAATATGAAAATGTTCACCTAGGCCTGTAAACATAGAGGGATATCAAGAGGGATACACAGACTGACATCAGATTGCATAATTATTCATCACTCCTTGTTCGCATTCAGCTGCTTTACAGAGTGACTGAAAGGAATTCAATTAGACCTTTTTTGTGAGTTACATACACAAAGCATTCCATTATGTGAATTAGATATTCCATTTGGATCAACAAATCGGCGAGGTCCCTCAACGAAGCACTACATTTCTACCAAAGATGCAACTATTCACTCCACCCCGCCAAAAAATTAATTATTTGGTAGATCGATAAGTATATTAAATCAGACATTCATGTCTTTAAGCAAGTGAATAAGTATTCCATGGATAATGAATCAAACCACCCAGACATCAGATATACTTTATTCCTACTAACTCTACAAATTATATTTGAAACTTTGAGAACAGAAAAAAAAGAATCACAATTAAAAACATGACAAAGGTGTTGGTAGGGCTGAATATGAAGGCAATTACAGCAATCCACAGTAGAAATAATTAAATATATTCAGCAAATACCCTATATTAAGTTATATAGGCCCAGTGCTGTAACAGGGAATGAATTATCTACATAGTGACTTTGGGAAACAGCTCAGGGTTTTAACAAAGCTGCCTAGAAGATTCCGACTGCCCAGTCGGAAGACACTTAAGGTGCTCTGGAACTCAGGCACTTGGCTTAAAGGCCAGTGGACCCTTTCCTCTGCTACCGACAGCTTCCACTTAACCGTAGCTAGACCTAGCTGGCTCGATCTGACCACAGGCAGAGGTGAGGAGAGGCATGATTACTCAGCTAGGACTCTGTTATATTGTCGTGATTACTCCGCTGGCACTATGCTTTCCAATCTCATGTGCTCACCTCCATCAACTCTGCCCCACCTCCCTTCCAGCTCGTCAAGTTTCTCCTTCCTGCCTCCCGGTTGCACCTCCTTTCACTCACCTCTCAGTACCAACCTCTTCCCCGCTCCAATTTCTCTAACTTTATTCACGTTCTGTGAGGGACATGTTTCCTAGCACCTTCCTGACTCTAAGCCTTGACCAGCACTCCCCAAATCCTACCCAGTTCCTTGTGTCCATCCCTTCCTCTCTTTTGCAGCCTGCTCGAAAACACATAATGAACGGAAATGCTCGACTCCCCAAGAGACATCAACTGTGCGTGTCAGCAGCCCATTGGGGCTTGTGGAAGGATCAATCAGCACAGTAGAACTAAAACATTAGGTGGTCTTCCCTGTAGAGAAGAACCCTGAATGAATGAAAGACCAGAGTTACTCCCCTGACAGGCGCTCGGTTCTACAAAGGCAATCCTTTCGCTGGTGTAGGCAGGGTATAAACGCTCAAAAGGTCGAGAAAATATTGGGATTTACGCTTGCAATGTCTAAATCGCTAGCTCCGTCTTTAACACAACTGAAACTAAACTACTGTACCAACCGACTTGTTTGGTTTATTTACTGCACGCGAAGAGGTGCCTTTACAAATCACATGCACATGTAAACATAATTAATCTGATACCATAGAGTATTCTACCGTACAGGAGGGAAAAAAGGCGGAATTCCCGTCGACGCCACGGTTTTAAAGTCGGTCTTAGCGGTTAGGTAAATATTTGTGGTTTAGTCTGATAACCCAAACTTGCCCCGTATCAGAAATGGCAGTAAACAAATGCGAAATATAGGGGCGACAGGTAAATATACAATTGCATTGGTATATCTATTTCAATTGATTTTAATATGTACGAATGTTAAATCAAGGCCTGTCCCTGCAAACCTACTGGATACCGGAGAAAACATCTCTCAAGGGTTGAGAAAGTTTGCATAACAACTGAAAACCATGTAGCGCAAATGTAGCCATCGAATTGATTATAGATGACTAAAAGGTCTCAGACGCAGGCTGCACAGCGAAATCGGTGTTAGCCTACATGTTTCAAAGCCTCATGTTTATTTGTTTTTATTCAGTTAGCACAATACGTAGGCGTTTTCTTTTTCTATTTTCTCGTTTTAGAAGTGAGGTTCTCTATCCCGATTTAACCCAAGCGTGTGATAATCACATGTTGTAAGTAATGGTAATAGTTGGCCAATGAGAATCCTGATTGAAAATTGTATCCAAATCGTAGAGCATTAACATGGACTATTACCGCTTTGACTCGGGTGGGCTACACTGAATAATTGTCATAAGCAATCATAACCCAACGCAAAGATGTCATCCCTCGCTGACGACACAGCTACTACGGAGAAGAAAAATCAAAGATGAACTGCAAAGACATTAGAACCTTCCCGCGAGCACATCTAACACAGACGCTGTTAGCCAAACCGCTGTGGCACTTTGACCACTTTCAACTACTGCAATGAGTCATGTTCATGTAGCTGGGACTGTATACTGAAAGAGGAAGTCTGCAGATCACCTTAAGCCAACAAATGGAGTAATTTATAATTGATTGAGGTTAAAGGGCGCAGGCGTTCTCACGTACTGGTAAACCTTTAAGAAAGTTCCAGTTACAGGTGAAGAACCATTTTATTTAGCTTCAGAAATGTTTAATCATTACAGCAGTGTTGGAGAAATTAAATGAAAAAAAACAAGAAATTAAAATTGAGAAGTGGGATGGCAAAGTCTTAATGATGGAACTGAATAAAGTACCCACGTTTCTAAAACAAATATTTGTTTTTAAAACTTGAGACCTAGGACCATACATAGTTGTATGGTCCTAGGTGTCAAGGTGTCAGCTCAGTGGCGCGTCCCAAACCCCACCCCACTTCCTACCCAGCTACGGGGTGAACACACTCGACCGTATGCTTCTCAGGAAATGTTTTGCAAAGCGCCACACGCCCTCTCGCTACACACTAGGAAACGCTGGAGTCGACGTGGGGGGGGGGGGGGGGGGGGGGGGGGGGGGGGGGGGGGGGGGGGGGGGGGGGGGGGGCGAGTGACACCGTGAAAGACATGATTTAAAAGGGAACCCACCCCTGGCAGACAGCTTCTTCGTGTTGATGATTTTGGCTGCGTACTCCTGCCCGCTGGAGATCCTCATGCACCGTTTCACTATGGAGAAAGCCCCCCTTGGGGGAAACAAAAAAGACGGTGGTGAGGTGACAGTCAACTATGCTGCGGTAGGATAACTACGGCAGGTCAGATAGGCTTACAAATCATCCGGAGGGTGGGGAGGGGGAGACGGTTGACACAGACACGTGAACACAAAAGCCTGCGGGAGCCATGGTTCATCACTACACTGTGTAACACCGGCAGTGTAGTCTGTCTAGCACACACAAACCAACGAGGGGGGGGGGGGGGGGCACCCTTGAAGTTGCCCTGTTCTGACACGGTGGTGCATAAAGGGCTTTCTACTCGGTCACTCGAGGATAGGACAAGGTTTAGTTTTCATATGCCTGATTCAATAGGGATATAAGAATAACATAGGTCAGGAAAAAAAAGGGGAGATATAACCCATCAATATACTGTCTCTTATCTATCTTATTGAGGGGCTCGGCCTATTAGCTTCGCGTTTAGGTGTTAGATTGGCAGTCGCTGTACTTTTCCCCCCTTGGTTTTACTATTTGATGTCAGTTTCATCGTGACGTAGAGCAGATTACATCACTGCTGACAAAACAAGGCATTTCACTATGAACTTGGAGACCCTAAACTCACTTGACGAATCGTTGCCCACTAGGGAATTTTAACGCCCATGCTTGCTATATTTGTTCTGCACTACAAGGGCGGTGACCTGACGAAAATATTTCCCCACTGGAGCGAATTACTACGTAAACAGGGATCATAATATCTAAACACACGTAACGACCTGTTTGGATAGGCTACGCTTGGCGACGTAATTGAAAGACAAGGACTGTAAAATGAAACAGCACAGGTTTGTGCATCACACACGGCTCACAGCTTTTGGTAAGTTTCTTAACTCCATCACACATATCGTGGAGCTGAGAAACGTAGATAGTAACAGGTCTTTTAATCTCGAGAAAACACATTTGAGCGTTATGGCTATATACAAGGAAATCAACGAAAGCATGTTTGTAACCTTTAATACTTACTTTCCCAGTTCTTCGTAGAGACTATACTCGTCGGTAAATCTGGTACAGGTTGTCGAAGCCATGGCTTAAGAGGATTGTGCTGAAGTGAGGGAAATACCGTATTGCTCGGTTGGGACTGCAAACGTAAACCTAATCTCCAATTCCTCTCCTGTGCTTCAAAGTAATACTTTTCCTCTTTCAAAACGATAAAACGGATGCATAAACGATGTATTAACTTATTTCAGCTCAGTTTTAAAATCCAGGAATCGCTCTTTGGACGGGAGTTCGCTGGTAGCCAGGGACGTTGAGACCTGCGATTCTCTGTGCCTGCCTACTGACACTTCGCTTTGAGTGCGATAGTTTTTCTATCGAGCGCTTCCTGGTTGAAAATACTGTACAACAACTCCCCCTAGCCGTAACCCGCAATCTTCACTGTACGGTCTACGGTATTTATTCGTGCAGAGAATAGTGTTACGGATAGAGAAGGAGCCAGATAGTTTACCGGATGTATAAATCTGAAGCATCTTGTCGTCATGCACTCACCTTGGGGAAGGGAAGCCCAGTGACAGGACAACAATTTTGCCCAATGCAGTGTTTGATTTTACCTCTGCAAGGCTGCGAATCCAAATCATTTTGTAACTAATTGTGCTTAAAGCAAAACTCTAAATAAAATCACCCTATAACATCAAATGCAACTTTCAGGAGATTTTAACAACATTTCCATAAACATTTCAAATTTTCCCCTGAATAAATATAACACCCTCACCACCTAACACTAAAGAGCTTCAAAAGGGTCACTTTACATGCAATTGAGATGTCAATTTAACCACGGAATATCCAAACATGTAATCCTTTAAATTGTTTGTGACTGGTGTGAATTCATGAATGAATTTATTCGTGAACGTTTTGAGAGATTTTGTTTTCAGCTCCATCTCCATGACACGTTCTATATTTGGAATTGCTATTTATACACTTTGTTAGAGAAGGGATTTCTGGACTCACGCCGCCCTCTTGTGGGCTATGTAAGGAAATGTCTCAGGGTCGGTGTACTGCCCCAGCAAAAACGTTAGCATCTTGACAAATCAGAATAAGGAGTTGCGCAATGTTTAGGCTCTATATTGTTAGACTACAATGCACCTTCCGTTAGTGTTTGTTTGTGATGGGCGCAATCTCATGTCCTTGACAAGACTATTGACTGCAGTACAGTTAACTTTCACACACTCCGGTTAGAGCAAGGCGACTGTTGACGTCTTCCGCCACAAACGATGCACGCCCCTGTTAAGTTAATCAGTGTTATTCTGACGAGACGTGTTACTCACGCAAGTTTCCTCCAAATTGTGCCAGTGGAGTCCAAGATTTTTAATTGGTTCGCCAGAGAAATGTCGCAAAGACCGTGAATTGATGAACCACCCTAGCTGTCTAGTCAGGTACTTCCACTAGCAGTCCCTGGCTTGCTCATGTTTCCCCTTGTTGTTGATGGGAGGTTGCGTCACGTCATGTCAGGCCTTCTTCTATACTCAACGTGAGTTGGTTGGGTCTCTGACAAGATTATTCTGTCTGGCTTTGCTCCTCCTTGTGCTTTTGCGATGGGAGAACCCAGTGGGCTTTACTCTGCCTTGTCTCAAGGTGGTTTATGGCCTGTCAGTGTCTCATGCGGTGTTTGGCAAACTGGAAAGAACCTTTCCTGTCTGGTAGGCTAGTTCCAGGTTATCGGTGGACAAGGCCCTAAGGGCAGCTGATGTAGAAAGGGCTTGAGAAAATGCATTCAAAGATTTGATACCCATTATTTTGTGTGCTAAATATCAAAACTTTGATTCAAATTAAAATATATAATTATGATGTTGATAAATGATAAAATAAATGATGAAATGTCACATCTAATAATGCTATATTTCCTAATTTCACGGATCAGGTAATTATCTCCAAGCGTGATTTTCAAAGGGTGCCCCAATGATGGGTCTGGTGTGTGGCCATGGCCTATCCAGGCGTCTCACCCATAAACCTTTTTCCCGAAGGACGGGGAGGCGTGGGAAAGGTGGAGAGGGAAACGAAACCACACTGAACAGCTGGACGGTGTGAATGACTTCATGTGAGAAGAACGACATACCATCCTGCCTTGCCTGCCGCATGCCTCTGCTATGACCTCATCTGTAGAGTGATTCCACTCTCTGCCTCACTCATTTTCCCATTCTTTTCCTCTCCCCCTGACTCCCCCTGACGCTGACTATACCTCCCTCACCCACCAGCCATCGCCTGACCTTCCTGCTCTCCCCCTGTTCTACCCTAGCTATAAGAACACCCCTCTTCTACACCTCTCCATCGCTCACTGTCTTCCAGGACCTGCAGCTGGAGGAAACCATGGCGGTCAAATAAACATGGTTTTGAGCCCCCAATTTTGGTGGGGGGAGGGGGCTGGTATGTTGGTTTTAGTTGGGACCGACCCACCACAGCTGTACACTTCACGTGCCCCCATAAAGACCTAGAAGGGTTTTTAGTGCACCGCGGCTAGTCACACACGAAGCCCCCACGCATCCGTTATACAAGCACTGACAATGCGTATATTAGTTAAATGTTGACTTACCCTCCTCCGGATTACAGGGCGTGTGTGTTTTGGGAAGGTGAATCAAATGACGGCCCTTTCTGAGAACCATTAGGGACTAGTTGGCAGAGAGCAACTAAACATATACTTCTCTTACTGAGTCACAGAGCTGTGAACCCCC
>JACXGK010001264.1:26692-51050 GCA_016801125.1 Novumbra hubbsi | reverse complement strand
GGCGTGGTAGCACGAGATTTTGGCAAGTGCCAGTGGGAATTGTGAATGACTTCCCGCGGCCCCGCCTCGGAGAGTCTCGTCCGCTGGCGCACGATAAATGTGCTTCAAAAGCTGAAAGTGATTAGCCAAAAGCCACACGAGCCAGTGAATCATCCCCCGTTACGTCACCGGTAACTTGGCAGGAGAAACAATGACCTCCCTTCAAAGGTTTAACCGTGGGGGGGACATGTGCGTCCCAACTTGGGGTCGGATGTTCATTGTCAGTTATGGGTTTTGCCCCCTAGAGACATCTAGGGTCAAAAGGGATCGCCTCTGACGTCACTGCACGCCACAGCAATTGTTGAGTGCACGTCTTATGAGAGAACATGACATTCCGTTTTCCCGGTCACGTCAGGCAAACCTGAAAGCCTATAATTCTGACATCCTCACATCTCTGTCTAGTGAACAGTGTGGGACCTGGGGGTGGGAACATGTTTTCTTCATGTCCCATCGGGTAAACGCACGCTGGAGATGACAGCTGACAACACTAGAGGAGTTGGACCAGGGGAAGAATCGGAGGAAAGGGAGGGATCGAAAGGAGTGAAGAGGGAAGGGTGGCTAGGGAAAAGGAGGAAATAGATAGAGAGAAGGAGGAAATAGATAGGGAGAAGGAGGAAATAGATAGGGAGAAGGAGGAAATAGATAGAGAGAAGGAGGAAATAGATAGAGAGAAGGAGGAAATAGATAGGGAGAAGAAGGAAATAGGTATGGAGAAGGAGGAGAGCGAAAAAAGGGAACGATTGAGAGAGGAGCCCAGCCAACGTGACCCGTCCACTGAAATATGCCCGGAGACGGAGAAATATTAGCTGTTCATTCCATTGAACACCCCCGCACCTCCACCCATAAACCCAATTGCTCCACCGTATTGGAATGTGGCCCTGCCACCAAGAGACTGGGAAAAGCAGAGATACTGGGGAATCCTATGCGGGAATTTGCTAATGACAATGATGTTCCGTGTTCTTGATTGCTTTCACAGGATTCCCCAGTGATTATTACATCGCTGTGTTTTCTCTTGGCTGGACAACAGCTGCGTATTATTTGTATCGTCTTTCACAGAGAGGAGGAGGTCTTCTACCACAGGATCTCAGCTGAGTCAGTGTGGTCAGATGTAGTCGCCGGCTGCTGTTTCGAGCCTTCTCCATTTCCTCAGATGAGATTTGTTCTGCTCCGCTGCACCTTGATCACAGAGAAACCCCATGGTTGACATGCTATCCAGGAAATGGCCGTCCTTGAGTACCGCCTAGCAAGACGCCACGGTGACAAGGACAGCGCTTCACACGCGGATCAACATGTGTTACTGATATCCTTTTACATTTGATGTTACTCCAAATTAGCCGTACTGGGTTGTTTATCGAGGCTTTATGAACATGTTCTTGGACTGTCCTCAATGTTTATTCTATTACCAAGAATCACAAGATTATGTGCTTTCCCAGAATATAAGGTTTAAAGAGAATGTATGAATGAATGTGATACCTCAGAACTGTCATGTGCTACACGTTAGCCGGCCATAATGCACCGTTCATCTCTCCCACAACTACAGTATATTACAGATAAGTGAGGCTTCAACAGGGAATGAAAGCAAATGTAAAAAAGATGTGTGAGCCTAATACATCACAACCAGGCCCCCCCGAGTGGCGCAGCGGTCTAAGTCACTCCCGGCACAGCTGGGGCATTACGGCCAATCCAGGCAAGGCCAACGTTGTGTCACTCAGAACATGTTCCAATGCGATTCATCTCCTTCACCATGTTTCCCCCCGCTGCCTGAACCAATGCGTGTCAACCGCGGTAGTCAATAGCCTATCACTGTGAGCACGGCCTGTGCTAACGGAGAAGACGTTGACATCTTTTCTACACTGGCGGCACACTCTGTGAGCGAGAGCATACGGATAAAAGTGCTGCATGTAAAAGTTGGTTCCCAGAGATGGAACGTTTGCCGAACAAGCGTAAATCTGAATCAGAGGCCATGGATCCACTACATAAATAACCAGATTATGCCTTCACCTGCTGGGAATTTATGGTGGCCTTCATTCACAGGGAGCCATCTTCATCTCGGTTTAGTCAGTAAGCCCCAGTAAATCCATGACAAAGGGGTGGTTAATGAGAAGTAGCTTGAGGTCATGACTTGGCACCGGGTACGAGTCGAGTTACTGGAGAGCCGGTGTGGTCTGTCTGGGAGAAAAGTGCACCAGGCCCCTGGGAATAAATCCAGAGGCAAGCCCCTCTCTTTGGCTGTCTGGGTGGAAGAATCATGCTCCTGCAGCTGGTTGAGTCAATGGAACGAAAAGATAGGATTTTACCTAGCCCGAATATTGGTATTTCCGTTTGTCTTTTGGATAGCGGTGTAGGAGGTGTAGGAGGTGTAGGAGGTGTAGGAGGCGGCCTACAATTTAGTCAATCTGGTTACATTCCTGAGCTATGACCGGCAGCAATGGGAAAGGGAGACCAGAATGGGGATCTAGTCGTGTTTCAAAATGTTAAGATTCAAACTTTGTAAATAACAAAATAAAAAACGCCACAGAAACAGGTCTATTTACTCAGTAACAGCCCCACTTTGGCAAACATAAAGACAGTGCTGTTAAACACATGTAGAGGCCAACATTTTACCACAACAACACCCTTTCAAAGAAATTAGTTTAGTTTGGGATCTATCACTTAGCATTGTATAAAGCTTTAGGAGGCATTCAGCAGTCCAGAAGCCTCAAAAATGACTGAGTGGCATATGAAAATGCCAGTAAAACGATGTGATGCCACCTCTTTTATTTTCCAACATGGAAAGTGTGGTGTCATGAATAGGCGTCTATTGACTGCACCAACGAACCACCACAAATGCAATGAAGTTTGTCATATTGGTCACAAGTCACCCATCCCTCACGACTAGTTTCCATTCAAGTCTGTTTATGCTTCAGGGGCGGTCCTAGGGGGGGCAGTGCCCCCTTGACAACAAGCTTGTGGCCCCCCTTAATGTGAAGTCTGAAAGTACCATTAAATAATAATGTTTACTGTAACTGGCCCACCCAAACAGTACAACTGGCCCCTGCTTGGCCCCCCCGGGTGAAATGGTTTCAGAACCGGCACTGTTTCCGCTCCTCCCGTGAATGTAAAATGCTGAGATGACGAACCCGCCGTTTTTTTTCCGGTCCAGCCACAACAGAGGTATCTCCGTACCCTGCGTCAGATTCAAGCTTTACAGTGTTTCTCCGGGAAGCAGTAGGGTCTATGTAGCCACTTGCCAGGGGCTTGCTGGGACTACGGCTCCTCCGTAAATTCAGCGGGGAAAAAATCTGTGACAGCTGCCAGAAATCTTACGAAATTTGGGAAGTACAGGGAGACTGTGGAAGGTGAGGGACAGACAGAGGCATTATGACATATATGAAAGACAGGAGAATATGCATTTCTGTCTTTATTGGGTTAACTACATTCAGGTTGAACTGGTTCCAGACCAGGAAAACTTGCATTTTTCCAAAGTTCAGATAGAATGTGCTCACAAAACAAAGTATTAGTAAATATTAGCTGAATATACAACTATTGTTTCATCTTTTTTTCTTCACACTGCAACAAACTACAATTTGAGTTGTTTCTTTTAACTATTTCTTAGCACCCCAAAATATGCCGCCGTCAGGTATTATATTTCTATATTAATTTCTCTTTGCCTAAATGTAATAAATCTATTGACAATCGAAAGGTCACAGGAGTTCAAGCATGCAAAAACAAAACTAGAAAAGTAAACATTCGTTAAAGGCCCTAAGCCGTGGTCATGAGGTTACGATGCCATAGGTATTGGGTCTGACAGTAGTGGTTTAAGTGTGTTTCTTCCTTAAAGCTGTCTCTCTGAGGCACATCTAGGTTTAGTTTTGTCCGTTGTTTTCTATACTATCCAAATCACCAGTCTATCAAAGTATTCAAACCATCGAGCAGGACATTTCTTGAAGCAGGTCATGTGTCAATCCCTGAGATCGGACCATCTAAAAGCATTTCACTCGAAAAGTCACATCGTCAAATAAAAAAAACTAGTCCTCCACTTTTCTTTTCAGCTTCTTCTTCTTGGCTTTCTTCTGCCACCTCCTTTTGGCCAGGTAGTTAGTGAGGAGGTTACTCTCCCTATCATCATCATCGTTCCCCTCCGCCTCCTTGTACCAGGGTCCCCACACCCCTCCGTTTAAGTTGGGGTTGGAGCGGGAGTCTTTAGCCGGGTAGCGCACCGGAATGGCTGTCCTGTTGTGCTGCGCTAGCCGCGTTAGCATCTTCTTCACGATGTTCGGGTAGCGCTGAGACAGGTCCACTCTCTCATAGGGATCGGCTGTGATGTTGAAGAGCCAGACAGACTTCCCCCGGTCCCAGCGGACACGCTCATTATGCCAGCGGTTAGTCAGAGGTAGATTGGAGAACGTCTGTGGAGGGACCCAGTCGCTGTAGCCCGGCACTCCCGTCAGAAGCTTCCAGTGGCCCACCCGGAGGGCCGCCTGGATGGCCGTGTTCCACAGGCCGTAGCCGGCCTTCCAGGACCCGTTCTTGGCCTTGGTGTAAACCGGGTCGATGTTGTGCAGTATGTCCTGGCGGGGGGACGGGCGTCCCTCGCTGATGGCCTCCCACACGTCGTAGCCGTCCAGGTTCAGGTCTTCGTCCAGGGTCCCCTCGCCCAGGGACACCAGGGTGGGGAACCAGTCCGTGATGTGGATCAGCCCCCGGCTCCGGGTGCCCCTGTTCAGCAGCAGGGGGCTGTGGACGAAGCCGACGGCCCGGACGCCCCCCTCCCAGTAGGAGGCCTTGCCGCCCCTCAGCGGCCAGTTGCTGCCCCCCGCCGTCGGCTGCCCGCCGTTGTCCGACGAGTACACCACCACCGCGTTGTCATAGAGGCCGTAGCGCCTCAGCGCCAGGGTGACGTTGCGGACGGCCTCGTCCAGGCAGGACACCATGGCGGCGTAGCGGCGCCGCTGCGGGTTGGGGATGGACTTGTAGCGCTCCAGGTAGCGGGCGGGCACCTGCAGCGGGGAGTGGACCGCCTGGAACGCCAGGTAGAGGAACAACGGCCTCCGGGGGTTGTGGCGGGCCAGGATGTCCACCGCCTTCTGGGCGAACATGGCGGTGGAGTACTGGCCCCGGTCCTGCTCCCAGGCCGCCTCCTCCCCCTCGTGGAGGTCGTAGCCGCACACGCCGGCCCCCTCGCACTTGTAATGGCTGTAGTAGTCGCCGCTGCCCAGCAGCGAGCCGAAGAAGGTGTCGAAGCCGCGCCGCGTGGGCACGCAGCCGCGCTTGTAGAAGCCCAGGTGCCACTTGCCCACCATGTGGGTGGCGTAGCCGGCCTCCCGGAGCTTCTGGGGCAGCGTGACGTTCTCCAGGGGCAGGCAGTTGGCCTGGGTGGGCCGGATCACCGAGTGCTGGAGGCCCGTGTGGATCTGGTACCTGAGCGGGACACAAGAGGGGGGGGGTTGTGGTTCAGTTGATGGGTTGACGACGTTTCACCTTCGAGGCGCACCATCGCAGAGGTAACCGAGGGGCGGAGGGCGAAGGGGGAAGAAGAGCTCTTTGTTTCGGCGGCCAGGAGGGGGCATTTTCATCTGGCTAAACCGAGTCTCTAAAGTACCAAAGGTGAGGTGTTATGAAGCATTCGTTTGAATTCACATCTGAATGAAATGCAGCCGACTGCAATAGTTTTGCCATGACAGGTTCATGCGCGAGTCTATCCTGCCACTGTGGTTGGACACTTTATTAGACATTAAACCTTCCTGACATTTGACCTTAAGTCTTCCTTAAATGTCAAATGTGCTTTTCTTAAAATTCATGCTTGAAATGTGAAGCGCTATGCCGCATTGGATGTGAACAGAAATTGTTCCCCTCTATCCTCATATACACGGATCCCCGCTGGCCTGAGAGACATAGAGAATGAGGCTGGTGTATACTTGGAAAAGGGAGGCCGGTGTGTGTAGCTCCACAGAGCACAGCCGGGTGGGTCATCGTCCCACACAGGTCATTTATATGCTGTTTCAGTCCAGGTCAACGTTTGCTGGAATCTGAAGGATGAAGTTGGAGGAATCAAACGAAGGCTCAGCCGCAGCAAACACAGGTTTATTTGTGTAGGTTCAGTCTTTGCGTGTATATTTTGCAAACTGAATCTTGGATGTGCACAGTGCAAAGGGCACACAACAATAATTCTTCCAGTGACTGAACTTGAACAGCAAATGTAATGAATAATAGCGTTGTTGCAGGTGTTTCAGCCAAACCGGCTACTCGTTCTCTGGAGAATAAGTGAGTTTGAAATATTGTTTAGTTGGTGAAACATTGGAACGCTCTTAGAGGTTTTACAAATGACTGGTTGTTCCCTCAAAGTATTTCATGTAACATTTTCACACAATATTAAACTGTCAAACAGATGCTGACCAGGTTTTGCAAAAATTGCATTAGGAATGTTGCGTGTGTGTAGGTGTTTTGTTTGAATATGTATGCTGGTTTATGTGTGTGTGTTTGGATTGTGGGACTGTGTGTGTGTGTCAAGTTTTTGTGTGTGTGTGTAAAGTTTGTGTGTGTGTCAGGTTATTGCGCGTGTGTGTTCAGGTTGTGTGTGTAATAGTCGGTTATGGCCTGTGCCGTGCAGGTTGTTGCAGTTCAACGTTCTGAGTGTTTTAGTTCTAGTTTTCCTGTTTTTATGTTTAGTCTCATCATTGTGATTGGTTCCCCCTCATTAACCCCTTGGTATGTCCCCGTTTAAATTCCATATTTGCTCGTGTCCTGCCTCCTAGAACCACGACAGCGTGTTTGGTTTGTGTGTGTGTGTTTGGATTGTTTGTTTGTGTGTGTGTGTGTGTGTGCCCAAGCTGTATGTGTGTGCAAGTTTGCAAGCGAATGTGCACTACAAGAATTAGTTAATGGACTTCAGGACAGAGAAAGGGGAGGAGAGAGGGAGGGGCTAATAGAGTTGCAGTCTCTAACTCCCTACAGTACACTATGGTCTGCCTCGGCAGTCCGTCAGATGGGAGGACTGTCTCGGATAGCAACGGAACACGTGCCTCGTCCACGGCTGCGTGACAGATGTGTAAAAACGAAAGCTGTGTGGTTGCTATGGTCTCAAACCGCTACATTCACCTGGTAGCACGAGTTGATGTTTGATCCACTCCCCACAACAGCACTGACGCGGTTATTATCGCACGGGTACATGCACGGGTTACACATAGCGTCACAAGGTTTTTTTGATTTGGGCCAGATGTCCGGCAGAGCCTTCTACTCGGTGTATCTTCAGTGGGGACTGATACGTCTTGTCATAATTATAACACCGCCAGATCGATTTTAGATTGAGTACAACATTAGCTAGCATTAGGGCAAACATTAGAATTTCTAACTTTTTCTGACTGACTTCTCGACCAATCACAACACCGATGTAAAACTGTTGACTATATGACATGGCAACGTAGTTCTCTACTAAATACGTTGCTATGTTCGAGGTTTCTATTTTCAAAGCCTCAATACGGTGTAGTGTAGTTGAAACCGTCATCTGCCCCTGTTCTACATTTGACCACCAATATGGCTGCAGTCTCTGTAGAACATTGGTAACGATGGCCATGGCGTGACTAAACATGGAACGATAAATGCTTAACACCTGTATCCCAAGAACGTAGAACTTCCTGGAGCCACACTGTGGTGTAATCTATGCTAAGTGGCAAGCAAAAAGTTAAGGGGGCCTGTTTAATTGTACTGAACTTTAAACTATAAAGTGATGGAAGTCGATACGTCACCATTTTCCTTTGTTTCCCAGTTACCGTGAGAAAAAAAGGAGCATATGGGAAATTAAATAATGACAATCCATGGGGGGGCACACCAGAGGTGATGCTGGGAAACGGGATCTATGCTGGTGGGCTTGAGATAATGGCTTCTCACCATTTAGCGGTTAAAGCCAGAGGCCCCTTCCCACCACATCACAGCAAATGCACTCAGAAAAGAACAGAAGAAAGACGATTCTTCCCAACCTCACAGGGGGGATTCTTCCTAACCTCACAGGGAGATAAAGAATGCATTCTTGCACTGACAAATTATCATTAACCGGATCCAAAATGTCTCAGATGAACTGAAAGAAGATTGCCACTGGAAAATCAACATCTGTCTTCAAGTAGACATGGAAGAGTCAAAGTCGAGTAGACATGGAAGAGTCAAAGTCGAGTAGACATGGAAGGGTCAAAATCAAGTAGACATGGAAGAGTCAAAGTCGAGTAGACATGGAAGAGTCAATTCGAGTAGGCTCTTTGGAGGTGAGTGGTCCAGCGTGGTGCTGAGCTCGTAAGGATTTGAGTCAAGCTTTATTTGAAACCTGATCACCATAATACACTGCTCAAGTGGAGTGAACATTTAAATCACACATCGGGTCTCGATGAAGGAAATATATTAAAGATCAAAATCTTTACTGTACATTGTGTGAGTAGTTGACAACGAAATGACGTAACATTTCTGCTGGGTTGATGCCCTTCTACGACCCTGTCCAGCTCTCCTTGCGTAATGGTCCCTTGTGAGGCCCTGGTCTCCTGGTATTTCCTCAGTGCTCTTGAGACTACTGGGAGGCACAGCTAACCCTCTGACCACACGCATGGATGTGCCATCCTGGAGGAGCTGGGCTATGTATGTGCAACTTAAATAGGCCTCAGGTACTGACTCATGCTACCAGTAGTGACAAGGACACAAGCTCAATGCATATCCCTGAAGCTTAATTTCCTTGGTGTTATATCGTCATAATTTGTTCCCAACATCTTTTGAGAATTGTATATTAATCAACATACATTAACAGACTATTCCGGTTAAATTGCCCCATGACCAAAAAGTGACCCAAACGGTGTTTCATATCCCTGGGGGCATCTTATAAGATCTTAAGAGGCCAAAAAACACAACAATTAATGCTGCAGTTTGTGGCTGTTGACTTGTTAGCTCCTAGGCTAAACAGAGAAAGCCTGTCCGTTGCACTCCACCTTCATTTTCTAGTAACTTACCAATTCGTCCTTTAATAAGAAGACTGGAGTACTGTCTGTTGAACAGAACCCACATAAAGACACCAAGGCATAAACTGGCCTTCGTGTGTCGGAGGTCTGAACTTTCAGATGCCAAACAGAGATCTGAACATGCCTGGCATTAAAAAAAACCTAGGGGGTTGGTCGTGGTTTTCACATGAGCGCTAAACCGATTGACAGTGCAGCTACAATATCAACCGGTGTTTCTCGCGCTGATCTCTCTGGTTAATTGAACACACAACCAGACCGCTGGGCCAACAAAATCACACACGTCATTTGACACAAATCACAGAGAGCGGCTCGTGCTAAGTCGAAGAGATTCGGTCAGAAGTTAAGATCTAGGCCTTCACCGCCATCACCGACAGGAACAAGCGGCGGCCATAACCTTGCATAAAGGGTTCACATACTCCACACACACACACACACACGCACATATGGTTAGAATCACCCGTTGCTCCTCGGCTCCACAGCTAATCACATTCAGCCTGGAAGTCTCTCCCGCTCAATCCTTTCCCTGCTCACTTCTCATCCCTCAGCTCTTTGCTACTTTTCTGACAGGCCCTGCCCCTTGAATCCACTCTGCTCCCAATTTGGTCCCCCTCCAACCTCCCCATCGTAGATCCCTTCACTCCAGAACCCGTGTCCGGACCATCTCCACTAACTTGTTCTCGCGTGTCGGCCACAAAAAACCTGAGGGCTCAGTAGATCAGCCCAGTGTGCACTGTAGCACTGGTGAGAGAGGTAAACGGGCAGTGCTGTGCAAATAAACCGCCATTCTGCCAGTGGTGTGATGAAGACGCAACACACCACGCCCTGACACCGTAATATGAGAGCCCTGTGGTAATGAGAACAAGATGCCCTTAGCAGTCGGCTGCTATCCACCTCGGCGATCTCCTCCAATCATCCCGGATGGCACCGTGGGGACGATTCCTAATAGTTGTTTGTTGACGGATATCGGTTGACAGACATATCCGATATGTGTGGCTTTTGAGAGCAAAATTTAATTCAGCCCAACGCTTATATTTCATTAAAGCCCGCCATGAAGCATTAGTAGCATGTCAGGTTGCTGTGTTCCACCCCGTGGGCACGGGGCAGAGTGCAGAGAAAGACTGAGGGGATTTCAGAGAAGGGTTTGTGGTTCAGGAGATGGAGGAGGGAAGGTCTACTGCACCCACTAACAAAAGGGTTTTCATCCAGACTGGTAAAATGTATACGTTTATTAAATCAGTGAGCATGAGGATGCGATAACGGACTAATACTATAGCGAGGAAACATACCTGAAGTTATTTGTTATGCTATCCAACCAACAGCTGTGAGGTTAGGAAGAATCGGCTGTCTTCTGTTCTTTTCTGAATAGCTTGTTGCATAAACGGGCTTTAAAAACCTGTGACAGAGGCCACATGTGAACTGCGTCTAGACGCGTGTTGTCGTATCTCTCAAGCTGCTGTGAAATACTCATTCTTTGACACTGTCAGAAGTGTCTTTACATGACCTGCTGGGAAACATATTGGTTCTGATGGCCTTGTATTACATAGAAGGTAGTTTCTACTTGATCTTGAGCACCATCTATTGTCTCGCCATCTCACACACGTGTTCTTCCGACATACTAAACATTCCTAGATTTTAAAAAGAGACCAAGGCAATGAAACCTCTGCCCTCTTTTCGGAATAACTCAGAGATCCAGTAAATGATTACAGTGAGAGAGTTCACTGGGTTTGAAGATTCTACTAAGGCCATTGTAGGTAAAAGCTCTACTAAAAGCCATCAATATTTACTGTGCAGCTCTGAGTAAAACCGGAGAAGATCAGGTGCCTGAGCAGCTGAGGTCCGGTACCTTAGCAAGCGGTTCTCCAGCCCTTTTCGCGTTGGTGTTTTGAGTGCTTCGCCTCTGTGTGAACAGACCAATGGGGTTTCTCTTGTCTGTCTTTATCTCTTTTCCATGACTCTACTACCTTTCTCCCATCTCAGCCTGGACAACGTAAAGAGGCTGGTGGAGGTAAATACTTGTTTGAAAGGAGCACACTGGGCTACCAGTGCTTCATAACCTCGGTCGTTTTGGTCTTGCATGCTGCCAGTTGGTCAGTAATCTCAGAGCCGGGTTATACTGAGAACACGCCAGTGGTGTCCAGCTGTTGTGGCGAACGGTTCCCGTCACATTGATAGCCTCTCTTGTCAAGGATAAGTAACGGGAATGACCAGGTATTTCGCTCCGTAAGCCCCCTACAGTACCCTGGGTAGAGTTGAATGTATGAGGTTAGAGCCCTGTTCCCCTAGTTACGGTTGGGGTGGGACTTTACTGTGTAAAGAGGTGATTTACGACACTGGGTGCAACAAGCGCATTTGGACATAAGTAAATGTGGCAGTGATCAGATTCAGCTGGTTGCCATGTCAACTAAAACACCCTGGATTAGCCATAGCCGTACCGTAGCTTTCCACACATTTCTGACCAAATAAGCGACGCACACCCTTTTAAAGGGAACCCAAATCGCCTCTTTGGGGGACCGCCTTCTGTTTTGAATTATAGATAAACGCCCACGTCAGCTTTTCAGTAATCACACTTCAAGGGGTAGCCTGTAATTGAACCTACACCTACATCTCCATGTGGAAGAACCACATCACCAGTCCTTGTCACTGTATGAGAGGGGGGGTGGAGCAGGCAGTGAGGGACTAAGCATTGTTCACATTAGTTTCCCTGAAAGCTTGCCAGGAGAAGTACCCCACCTTCCTGTGGGAAGGAGCAAAGCAGATTGCATGTACATTCTACTCATGTGTGTGTTTGTGTGTGAATGTGTGTTTGTGTTATCTGTGTCAATGTGATAGAGATGGAGAGCGAGAGAAAAAAAGCATAGTGAAACATTGTCAATAAAAAAGCTAAAAAGTAATCCTCCCCAAGATTCAATCTCCTTTTCCTGTAATTAATGTGTTGCGTTTCCTTCTACGTGCACATAACATTCACGGGGGTTGATGTAGGGAAAGCCCAGAGTGGCTGAACGTTTTAACTATGCTGACTTGCATCTTCTATCTCCGGCATCCATCGTGTATTCTGGACTAGAAAAGGCTGCGACCTCGAAGCAGCTGAATAAGTCAACTGTTTGCCACCGTCCGTAGATCGGGTGCTTTTGTGGGTCTTTAGAAAATCCAACTGCCTTATCGGTCGTCCGTCATTGTTGCCATAACAAATCCACTTGGAAGCAGACGTGAGTTACTTTGTAGGGGTCCTTTATGCCCCCCTGCAAAACAGTTGTCACAGGCTCCAAGCAAGTTAACCCTCCGACAACAATTAAGTTTCCCAAACACAAACACATTTTGACCAACGACCACCTCATGTTCAGTTCAGAGCGGGCTGATTAATGGCAGCGACATGTTTCAATGAAGGCACAATAGTCGCACAACGCCCCTGGGACGCAGGTGGATTCGTCACACGTTATAACACATTTCTTAACACGTCTATGATAAAACGTTAACACACACGCAAAACGTACCTTCCAGTCATCAGTTGACTTCTGGAGGGGCTACAGAGGGGCTGCACGTAGTAATTCTCCAGTTTCACTCCCTGCGCAGCCAGCATGTCCAGGGTTGGTGTTTTGATCTCCGACCCATGGTAGCCCACGTCCCGAAAGCCTTGGTCGTCCACTAGAATGAATATTATGTGCGGTTGAGAGGTTGGCTTGTCGACTTCCCTCACTCGGTTCTGCAAATTGCCATTCCAATTTTCCCAGGACACTTGATAGCCCCATGTCGGCGAGGTAAACGCAAATATACTAGCCAGGAGACAGTATAAATGCATCTTTAACACCGGTGTTTACTCTGCATCAGGAGTGATGCATTATTGTAATACGCTCGTGAAAATCAAAGCGGTTAGTCGTTTGCTTCATTGCAACACATTCGCTGGTAGTCATAGTAGACCGAGCGTGAGTGTGGAAGCCCGTGGCACATGTTCGGGGGTAACAGCCTCGCTTGGAAATTTGGTCCGCATTGTCTTCTACAGCTTATTCTCACACAGCCAAAATACAGTGCTAGTGTTCAGATATTGAATTTGACGATAACAACAGCTCAGAACCTTTCAATCGTGCAACAAGTGTGTCTGAAGTGACACACACTTGTGTTCCAATTGTCTGCGTTGAAAAAATAGGTATTACCGTCGGAATGTTTTATTCCTCGTTTGAACGGTGGTACTTGGCAAAGTCATGGGATTCACTTCACTGTCTTGCTTTGCAAACAGACAAAAACATGTTAAATTAGTCCCAGTCCATGCTCATGTTTCTTCTGGGTACATGAGAGACTCGACAGGTTGGCTTGTGGAGCTCAGTTGCTTTACACCGGAGTGGTCCTCTTCATTAAAGGGCGAGTCCGCTTTTAAAGAACCACCCACCCTGAGGTCTGCACTGGGCGCTTATTGCCCGTGGCTGTTCCTAGTGTGCGCTTCTCGCGCATAAGCAATCCCCATCAACAGATTGACTGTGCAAAACTGATTGACGCGAGTTACGTCATCCATAATTTAATGTTTCTGTCTCTAGACCCACAGTAACACATTTAAATAGTGGCTAATCTGGGGCTGGTTCAGAGAACATAGCCTACACATAAACCTATACACCGGGTTGTGACATTGTCGATTACGTACCAAATGCAAAGTGGGATGCATCCCGTTTTTCTACTAGAGGTGTTCCCCCTCTAAGCTCACAAAGCATATCCTAGTGAAACAACAAAAAAATGGTGTCCGTTACACCGAAACAAACGCATTTTCGTTTGCAAAGCGCTTATTTTAAATGAGCATTTCAAGCAATTCTAAAAAACGAGTGACAACGGGTTTTGTTTGCCCTATAACTAGTGCAAACAGTCACAAAGTTCGCAATAACAGTGTTGAGATACTCGCTAATCTACTGGAAATGTTTAAAAAACATAGGTGGTCTGGTCTGTATTTGATCTAACTTCTTTCAAAGAAAGGCCAAAACTTGAATTCCTTAATTCAGGCTTCAACCAGTAGCCTAGACTACTTGCTGCTCAGAAAACTAGATATAGGCTACTCTATTATAGGTTGTATTCAATTGTTATACTTTTGCAGCTAGAATACACAGGGCGAAGTAAGAGTATTCACCAAAAACCAAGTAGAAATAACATTACAGTTTAAAATGAAGCAGTCCTGTGTTAGGCATTGGGCTGTCGTTGTCAAATATGCCGTATGACATTAGACCAATGCTCAATTCGTACGTTATGTACAATCCTAAAAGTTAATGTCTGTGTGCATGAGTCTATATATGTGATTTGTTTTATGTTTACCTGCAGCTTTAGCATTCTTCACCTGACCTGGGTAATGAATGCCTACAATCTATTCACACTCGGCTGAAGAAGACCTGGAATCTGAGAGATACATTTTATTCAGGTCCTCAGTCAGACCGTTATCTTAGCGGCTAGTTTAAACAGCACTACGAAAGCAAACTCACGTACTACGATTTTAACTAACGCTCTTATAAACCGTTTGTGTGAGGTCATGAATTGGACAACAGTTGCTTGGGTGAAACAGGAGTGGACCTGTGCGTAAACTTGTCATGCCATGTTTGCATCCTTTGTAGAGAATATAAGGCTACGTAAAGCTAAGTTGGTTGCGTTGAGGGATATTGAGTAACGCGTTATTTATATAAAAAAAACGAATAAGGGATTCCATAAATTAAACAACTAACGCGTTACGTTGCTCGTTACCATAGTCTGGCTACCGTAACGGGTAACTTTCTAACGCATTACCCCCGATCACTGCTTGCCAGGAAACGTACTCCTCTGCTCTACTGCAGCCCTGTGGATGTGGATTGCGGCCCGTTCCCTCTTTTGCGCAGTCAGTTTTGGAAATGATCTATTAATGCCTCATCAGAAAGCCTGAGGAGAATCACATGAATTGACTGGGGGCTATCTCATGCTGTCCTTGGGAACAAGGTGGTGACAAGTCCCCAAGCAGGCCAGATGTTCTCATGTAATTGGTGGACAGTGTCACTTCAGAAATAGAACTCCTCCCCTCATTATGGCTTCAATGCAGATGTCCCGCTATGCCTGAACGCCTTCCAACGGCCCGCTTCCAGCACCAGGCTAACGGTGTCTGGAGGGCTTATGAACCCGCGTTGCTCATCCACGGATGAAACGCACAGTGAGCAGAGAGGCAGACAGCTACCGCTGTGCTTGTGTCTGAGTGCGTGTGTGTCTGGGTGCGTGCGTGCGTGTGTGTGCTACTATGGAAATAATTCCATCAGGTTTTACAGGATTGGATGGCGAATCGCCACTCTAAACAATTCCTTTATACGGGCATGCGCACAAAAGAGCCCGTGCACGTGGGCCACCCCACACAGACACGAATGTTGGTGGAGACCGCCAGCCAACCATCCCTGTTCCAGGAACCAACCTCTCAGCATATTCCAGCTGAGCCGTCTCCCTGCAAAATTGCCTCACTGTCGTGCTGACCCACTTTACAAGGCGTAGGTTGTGGAACAGGAAAGATTTGTTGCCAGGGAATTAGGACCCTCCCTGCTGAATCGTTGTGAAAGCATCTTGTTTGTATTTATTCATGCATTGGGTTTTTTCTTATCCTTAATTTTGTGACTTCATAGTTATGGCTTTGCCTCATCACAGTGTCTCTTTATTTGTAAGAGGCCATGTGAAATGTACGATATGTGCCGTCTAATGTACATCTGGCCAACCTTTTCTGGTTTAAATTACATGGCTCACTTAACCATGAAGGGAACAATGTACCTAATACAAGGCTCACTTAACTCATTTCCTGGAAACAATGCACCTGGAGGAGAACGCATTTTCTGACCAAACACCCCAATCGAGCTATCATCCTACTCCTCAGTATATTATGGTTCTACGCAGATTTGTTTTCCGATGTGACAGACTTCCAGGTACCCTTGAAACGCCAGGAATTTAACTCCTTACCACAACTACACTGAACAAATAAGGACAGACATGATATCCAAAATCAAATTCAGATGTAATAACATTTGGTTTGGAAAATTTGGTAGCGTATTACAACATGTAAGACACATTTCCTCAAGTTATACATTTCAGGTATCCATGCTAATCATCCCTTCTTTGCTCCCCGGAATCAAATATGACACAATGCTTGAGAGGAATCACACGTCACCATGCAAGGTATAAAAACAAGGCCACACGTAATAAAGTGAACATAGGTTCTTTTAGCATTTGAATAACTATTAGCCTCATAGCTTTGAAATTATCTCTTTTTGTCAGAACAGTAGGTACTGCATGTATGTGGATTTGGGTGTGTTTGTGTTCATTAGACACTGAGTGCTATCTTGGGCAGTAAGTGTATAATGGCTTATGAGTGTTATTAAGATATCTGATATGTAAGCATGCAAAGTCTACAGCATATTTATTCTATAAAGGTATGTGCACGTGTCCTAGGATATGTCTAAGCTTCTTCCACCGGTCTACGTGTTTAAAGGTACAAAGACGTATGGAACAATTACTCAGTGTGCAGGACGTCACTCAAGATAAAATAAGTCAATAAAATTGACATTTATAAATCTCCATGTTATCTCTATTGTCAGCTGTTGCCTTGGACATTCCAGGCAAGTCTGCCGGTGACTTGAGTCGGACTCACGTGGCCCGAGGCCCTCAGCCGGTAGTAATGTCATTGTCCAGACATTCCAGAGTGTGTTAGGGGAAGTAACACTAAATCCTGGTGAAGGTACCAACTTGTTTTCTCAGAGAACCACTTTCCGTGATTCTATTGTGCTGTGCTTAACTCTTCTACTGTGCTTTAGCTAATTCTTCCATCATACTGTAGTTAACTCTTCTGCTGTGCTCTAGCTAACCTGTCTGTCCTATACTGTAGCTATCTATTGAGTTGAAATAGCTGTTGGACAGATGTTAACCCATGCCGCAGCAGTGAATGTGCCCTAGAGAAATCACTCTAGCTTTACTGTGCCAAACCCTTCCCACCAAAACGGAGTGCACCCTTGGCATACCCGATGACGTCCGATGGAGTGAGCGACCCAACCATCTGGCAATAACTCTACCCCTCCAGCAAGCATAATGAGTCAGTCAGCTGATCTCCTGACAGAGTCGGTGCACGACCCCGTGACCCCCTCCGGAAATCCATTCCAAATGTCTGGCCTATCCAATCACAGAGCACGATGCTTTTTAATGAGCTGCATGCGTTACGGGCCCCAGAGGGCCCCAGAGGGCCCCCACTGAGCTCGGCTCAAAAACAACAGCAGGGACACAGAGTAAGTCTCCTCTCTGCGGAAATGTAGGCCCCGCCCCGGCTGGCATTTGATTGGCCTGTCCGGGCAAAAAACACCGGCGTCTTCAATGGAATGTTCGCCAAATGTGCCAATCGTCGCTTTTGGAAAAAACTTGAGTGCGCCGATGAGGTCTATTGTTTTAGTTAGGGGCCGTTTTCTTGCAGATAAAATGGGTTTCCTTGCAGATAAAATAATATGTGGATATAATTACTTGACGTGAAATCGGTGTGAAACGAGGCCCAATCATGAGGTTCTCCGTGCGCTTCCCATCTTCCCTGACCGTGCGGCATTCCCGGGCCAGCGCTCGACTGCTTTTGTTGACGTGCCAGACATGCCCCAGCACAGTCGGGACGAACAACCGACCCGGGCTGAGGGGGAAAAGGCCTTGTTCGCTCATTCTTGGGTACCACCGGCTATGCTAATTCACATCCCAGTTTGGCTGGTATTGTGTTAATTCAGCGTCGTACAATGAGCAACACGCTAGCGGTTTCACCCGTCACAAAGAGGTTGACTGAAAAGGAGAGTAGCAGTCGGAGGTTCCACCTGCAACAGAGTCTTTTCCCAAGTCCTCTGAAACCGAGCATTGTACAACGCAGCCCCTTTTTCCAACACGACTTCAAGAGCGGCGTTCCATGGCTGCTATTCAAAAGCCAACAGTGAGGCAGTGATTTCCCCGGCAGGCGTATCAACGCTCTTCCCCGCGGCTCTGTGGGTCCATGTTTTTTTGGGCTGCAGAGCAACGTGAGCGGCAAGAGATGAACATGGAGATGGCGGAGATCAGAAGGAGAAGTGCTGCCCAATGGCGACAGAAAAGGACACTGTGCGATGTTCTGACAGCCCTTTTTGGTTTCTTCTCTGGCAGGTTGTGGCTGCGCCCTCAGGTACTGCGTGCTGAGGAGATGCCGTGTCTGCTAAGTGGACACCCACATGCTGGTGTTATCTGATCAGAGACCCCCACCGCTTCATCTCCCTTCATCTCGCCTTCCCGGCACCCTCCCAACGCACAACGCAGCTGGGGGATTGGCCGCGCAACGCATGCCGCTGAAGCAGCAAAACACAACCAAACAAGTCTGTAGACGCGTAGCTGGCTTCCAACCCAAAAAGCAACCAGAGAGCAGTGTGGGGGATTGGGGAAGGGACTTTGTAAATATAGCTAATCGAGGCACTCACCTTGTTCTCAAGATTAAACACAAGAGCCAGCTGGTGAACGGGATTGCCAAGCTGTCAATTACTTCACAGTGGAAGAAATAAAGTACACTAACGCAATTTACGATTGATGACTGAACATCCGAGTGATAATTGGAACTGGGTCGAATAATAAGAAAAGGGAGATGTGTGTCTACTACTCACACCTCTGTCATTTGTATGTTTTGTAGTTTTTAGTAGTGAGCTGTTCAGCAACTCTTAAGAAAAATACAGCATTCTATTGCCAGTTTCCTTCTGTAGAGGTTCTATGGGTAATACCATCAGCAAACATAAATACAAATCTCTTTTGATGAGCAATTGCTTGCTAAGGTTATGGTTAGGGTTGTTATGTTTTGTAGATATGGTAAGGGTTATGTTTAGTAGATAGGGTTAGGGTAAGGGTTATATTTAGTAGATATGGTTAGGGTGAGGGTTATGTTTAGTAGATATGGTTAGGGTAAGGGTATGTTTAGTAGATATGGTTAAGGTAAGGGTTAAGTTTAGTAGATAGGGTTAGGTTTAATAGATAATTGGTTAAAATGTGATTAATAGTTGGTAGATAATATGAAGAGCATCTACAGACACGTTTGGGACTCTCAAAAAGGAAGTGTATGAAAAAATGCCTGGATTAAACATTTTGTTCAAGTGCCACATTAGCAATATTGCATAACTAGCCGCACAACAGTACACACATTTTACATATTTCCCCTCACTGCCAAAGACAATAATAGATAAGGTTTGAGGTGCAGGCATGAGTAAGAAGGATATGGAAGGAAAACAGACACGGGCACACAGAGGGGGAAGGCAGGCAGAGACTGAAGACCGGACAGATGGACAAACCTCCACGGCTCAAAGGAGACGTCTGCTGTGGTCTGATTCAAGGACCATATGAGCTCCAATTTGACCTATAACCTCTCAATATGTCTAGCCAGACATTGGCAGAGAATAGGGCTCTTGTGGTGAAGGAAAGCACAGGTTGGCTACTACTATTACTATAACTACTGCTGTGCACACACACACACGTGCGGTTCATTATGTCATATGTTATGTCATAGGCTACATAGTTTGAACTCCATAATGAACTACCTATCGAAGTATCACTCAGTATCCCTGAACAAAGTTGACTGGTTGATAAATAAGACATCCCAGTGCTCAGGTAAATCACTTCCAATGTGGCTATGCAATATCTATTAGGGGGCTCTTTTTGTTATTTCAGCACGGTTTGTTTGGCCAGGTGCATAGCTGATCCGAAGAGAGCAGCCCCAGTTAGCGTTGTGAGTTCCTAATGCGCAATCCTGTTGACTCGAATGTCTGTGTCAACAAGACCTGTTTTCTCTGTTTTCTCTCTGCGTACGTATGAGTTAGTGAACCTTGTGCTAGCAGGCCCCCTAGAGGGTCATCGAGGTGAATTCCAAAGCCAGGCAAAAAAAAAAACGGTGTCTTCAGGCATGATAAAACCAGCTTGTCAATTTAATGTCGACCTGTGGGAAACAGGAGAGAGCGATAGATGGGCGAATGGGGAAACATTTTCCGGGTCACTCTTGAAGACTGGAGTGTCGACGTTTAATTGGCCCTGGCCCAGTGTTTCTCTGGTCTGGCAGAGCTTCTGTTTCCCTCTTTTAAAAGCTCTGGGATCTGTGCGGCCCGCTAAATCTTCTGATAACTTTGTCTTTTATTGTACTGCTTCTCTTCCTCGGGCCAAGTAGAGCACAAAAACAAACAGTGTGCCAGAGAAAGAGGTGGAGAGGGACAGTGAAGGAGAGGGAGAGAGGGAGAGAGAGAAGGAAAGACAGAGAGAGGTGGAGAGGAAGAGCAAAGGTAAGAGGGAGAGGGAAAGACAGGGAGCGGTTGACAGACGGTGATGAGATGTCTGTCACTCCAGATGGGTCCTCTCACCTTGGTTCCAGCCTAAGAGAGGACCGAAGGCTGTGGAGTAAAAAAACACGAGGAAGCCAGAGAAAGGCTTCGTTTACATGTTTTCTATCCGCCCCGGAGAATCCCGCAGCCAGTCACAACAAGCAGCACAGCGGAGAGGAAGAGGAAAGACCAAGGTGGGACGAAATGAGAACTGGGATCCGAAATCTGGCCTGGGGGTTCTAACATCCGGTACAGCACCGTTTGTTTTTAGTGAGGCCACCAGAACAATTATCTTGTGACCTTCTAGGGCTCCGTTGTTACCAAGATAATTACCCAAAAAAGCAAGAGAAAAGACCCCCAGGGCTAGAAATGAACCAGGCCATCTGGTGTTTGCTCCAAATGCCAGATATCCGGTCCCTTTGGGCAGCAGTAAACAGATTGAGCTGGTAAGAAATCTCTTTCATGACCCGTTCTAAACGTCCACCACATGGGAACTATCTATCAAAGGAGCACTGCCCCATCCTATTCCTAATTCTCCCCCCAGACACACACACTCTTTCTCCTCCTTGCCAAGTACCACTCACTAGTCTTGTTTTCTGGGTGTAACAGAACTGACCAATAGCGACGCAGCCCTCCACGGTACACGTCACACCTCGACCCACTACAGTGTGAAGTGATTGTCCTGCCGGCTAACGGCCGGACGGCTGCATGGGCCAGCCATGTGAGGGGCGGCCTGGGGGACGGACCTCTGGCCGGGCAGCGAAGGGCCCCTGGATCCTTACGACGGAGCAGCCGGTACCTGACAGTGCCGGGGAAAAAAGCTACTGCATTGGAGACGTGTGTGCTTGGTGTTGCCACGTGGTCAACCGCTAACCACTCCCTGGGGGGGGCGTGCCGGTCTGTGTGACGCCGCCTTGCGCCGTGGCTCGACCTGTAACAAGCGCACATGGCACTGGGCCGTCTCATTGGATGGGAGCGGTGCGGGACTGAGGGTTTGTTGGCACGGTTTCCTGCCCACTCTCTTCGCTCTTCCGGTCTTTCCGGGGTCCTTCCACGCCTTTTCCCCTCGCCACATTCATCTGCTTGACCTGAAACCTCCTCATCTCAGTAACTCACATTCATCTGCTTGACCTGATATCTCCTCCTCTCAGTAACTCAAATTCATTTGCTTGACCTGATATCTCCTCCTCTCAGTAACTCACATTCTTCTGCTTCACCTAAAACCTCCTCCTCTAAGTAACTCACATTCATCTGCTTGACCTGAAACCTCCTCCTCTAAGTAACTCACATTCATCTGCTTGACCTGAAACCTCCTCCTCTCAGTAACTCACATTCTTCTGCTTGAACTGCTTGACCAGATCCTACTCTAACAAAGACTCTAAAATTAAAGACTCTACCTTGTGTCCTTCCCTTCCTTCACTGCGTCCTTTCTGCCCCTTTCCTCCTCTATTCTTGTACCCACACACACTACCTACTCTGACTGCTGTCACGTTGTGAACCTATAGTGAACCGTATCTGTCACAGTGGGTGAGGGGGAAAAGGTCACCGGTCTGTAACCGTAGCTTTCCCAGGTTCCATTTTAGGATTTTCTGTCCCGTGGACATCGGGTACCTGGCCCCTTCAACCGTTCCTCCATTTCAACCTTTCTCCTTTCATTCCCTGTTCTCCCCCAGAGCCCCACAGAGGACCTGTTGTGTCACTGAAAGCCGGGCTGCTTTGCCAGCATAAACAGTGCCGACCAAGGGGAGAACTGGAGATGAAGAGAGAGACAGAAATGCAGTCGTTAGATACGCACACAGGTTAGAATTAGGCTCAAACACAAACCTTTTAATTTATTTGACAGACGTCTTCGTCCAAAAAAATGCAGAAAATGGTGCATGGCGTCATACATTTTCATTTAATTTTTTGTTCACCATGGAGCAGCATCAACCGTCTGAAACAAGGAGGTCTCAAGGGCTTGTCAGTCAGGGTATTGGAACAAACAACCTTTAGTTTCCTGGCCCAATGCGCTTGACTACTAAGCTACCCAGCCCTCCCTACCAAGAGACAGAGGCACCCTTGAAGGAGTCATCCAAAATGAGCAAATCAGACAGCTTGAATGCTACATCGTCCTAGATCTAGAGCAAAATGACAGGACAGTTGATCACTGTTATTTACCCAAAATGAAGAAATGCTTTGAGTATGTACAGACTCTGTGATAAAAGGCCTTAATATCAGCACAGGACGCCATAGACACACCTGGCTCTCAACAGATGGTGCACACGTTCCAAAACATTGGGTTGATCCAGGGCTGAACTGATCTAATCTCCTGCCACTTAGAAATATTTACCACACATAAAACAGAATCACAGTGAATGTAATCCCAGTTAAACACCATGTCTGTTAGGTGAAATACAGTGTGTAATATTTCTGACCTGTAGACTTTAGTAAACGGGCAACAGCGGAGAACAAAATAACATAAAAAAAATAACCAATATTTATCTTATATATATATATTATATTAATATAATTTCGTTACAAAACCACACATTTAAAAAATAATATAATATTTCAAATACCTGCACAATCTCTAATACATTTCGAAGTAAGATCGGCTGTTTGCGTTGTTGTTGCTTATTGTACTCAATTCTAAAACGTAAATGTTTACCATGCAAATAAAGCCTGTTTAATTGAGGGAGAGAGCGATGGACCAGCAGAGGGAAAACCAACCAAAACAACAGTTCCTGAGCGGCGTGTGGCAGAGGGACAGAAGGGACAGAAGGGGGCCCTAGCTGGGCTAATTACGTCCCTGCTTTTAACAAGATCCCCGCCTCACACAAAGGCAGCCCACTGTAGCCCGCTGGACCTATTTTTAGCTGACGCACTGCATTCTGGTCCAGGTGGAGGTGTGTTACCGGTAAGTGAGCTGGCAACACTCCGTGATCAGTGGGGCCCAACGCTGACACACACACACACACGCGGGGTGACACTAAATGAATGGGGACTTTTTCACCCGTGCACACTGACTCTCTTTCACCATACATGAACCTTGTTGAAAAAGAGCTCTTTAGCCCCACGTACAGCCTCCCTCACAGGACACTCACCGCTGTAACGGTGCCCAACGAGATAATGTAGGCCTGTGTTCTCAGGTGTGTGTGTGTATATTTACATGTTGTATGTATCTGAATATGCCTCTGTGCGTGTGTGTGTGTGCACGTGGGTTTGGGCCCCTCGTTTTGATGGTTCTGCGGACGTGTGTCTGAGACGCGTCAGATGTACCAGTTTGATGGTAAACATGTAATGAAGCGTGTTAAAAGCCCTTCAGTGGTAAAGTTTGGGGGGGGGGGGTGGCAGGACTATGACATACTTGTGAGTACTTCATATATTCTGCATACTCACTTCTACAGTGTCATGGGGTAGTGGAGCTAAATGCCGAATCGACACAATAGAGAATGTATCCGCAAAATGTACTGCGCTCCGATTGGCAGGTTAAAGTAAATAACAAGGCCAGCACAGAAGCTCTGGGGTTGTCCTGCGATCTTGGATGTATCCGTTAATGTGCAGACCGGTTCTGGGTGTTCAGGTGGGGGTGGTGGATCATAAAGCAGCAGGTGGAGGTGTGTATGTGCATTCAGTGCTGAGCGGCTCAGCGGCTTGACAATAGGTATCGTCCACGGCCGCTTTCCTTCGTCTGGTGCCATGGAGACGTCAGGTAACGCTCCGGTCCAGGTTCTCATCGGAGTGGCTACTTTGGCCAGACAACACTGAATGTACTCGTTACGACAGCTGGGATGAACAACGCCGGGGAACACACACACACACACAGAGCGCAGAACGAAACTACAGTATGCTCCATCCACAGTTCATTCCACCAGAATCTTTAATCACCCTGGTCTCTCGGGTTCATAGTCACCAACATCAACATCCATTATCACCGAGACGGGTTCCAGTGGCTGTGAACTGTGGGAAAGAATGTGCTAGAATGTTTCTGTAAACCCGGCAGCCGCCCCCCCCCCCCCCCCCCCCCCCCCCCCCCCCCCCCCCCCCCCCCCCCCCCCCCCCCCC
>JACXGK010001264.1:10103-26592 GCA_016801125.1 Novumbra hubbsi | reverse complement strand
TGCAATTCCACCCCCTCTCACGTGCCATCGAACCGTAAACAAACACTGCTTACGAAACGTGTTTAAAAGCCAGACCTACAGGACATTAACAGTCAGACACTGGAACGTACAGTATTTAGTGACCATAAATCAGAGACACTTTACAGAGGATACACACATAAACATCCCCGAAAGGGCTATAGGCCTAGTATAAACATCCTGTAGTGCGTGTCCAGGAGTTTGTTTGAGAGTGCGTGTGCGAGTGTGAGTTGGTGTGCTGAAGTTGTTGCATTTTGGATCACTGTAGGACAAGCAAAATGCCAAGAGGCTTTTAGTATCTTGATCTCTCTAAATGGTTATGTTGTCGTTAGTTGCTGGTGAGAATTTGTGCTGGCCACAACACATGCATGAGGCAATGCCTTGGCAGGACCACTGACCTGGAAGACGTACAAACTCATCGACAAGGTTTTTTACTGGAAACGAACACGGCACTCTCTGTCGAACAAGGGCTAGAATTAGCAGGTTTTTTTCTTTTTTTTTTATCATTCAGTATGTTGACTGCGTAAAATCAGCATGGAACATCTAGTATTTCGCAACTTGCTTGCTGGGATTTTTCTGTGTTTGTTATCAATTCACACATTTTGGTGTAACCACACATTATCTGTCCGCCAGAGTTGATATAATATTAAAAAATATAAAACTTACATTGAGAATCTGTTATTATGTACACATGGATGTAAACGAGGAGTATTGTATTTGTCGGCATTGGTTTAAAATAAATTGTAATTGGTATAAATAAAGACCAACAGACACGTTTACAAAACAAAATATAATTCTGGGCTTGCCAACACTCTTCATCCAGAATATGGCCAATATGGAATTAATGACAATGCAAAAGGTGGAAATGTTGAAACTTGAACAACAGTCAAGTTTTTTATTTTGAATGTAAATTCACAGTCAATACAGCCAACACAGCCCACATTCAATAACACAGCCCTAGAGACAACGATAGTTTGTTGGTTCTCTGCCTAAACGGAACTCAGGTGTAAAACGCATGTTGCAGACAGCAAAGACGGCAGAGACACATTACTCTATGTATTTATTATTACAAATCTTCTGTAAGGTCAAAATGAAAATGCTACTTCCTGTATGATGCTACTGTCTAAGAGCGTAAAACTTTACACAACAGTGAAGGACATAGGACAAATGTATGTGTTATCAGACCGTCTCTAATGCCGGTGGTTATGATTCCCACTGGCTTGGCAGGGCCCACTGTTTGTAATAATATCATTGTTGTCTATGAGCGAGGGGGCCCAGGCATATATCTAATCAGGGGCCCAGGAATGCACGGTGACGGCCCTGTATGTTATGAGCCAGGGTCTCTCCATCTTAAAACAACTCCATGTTGTTTAAGGATAAACAAGAGCATTGATTGACTTGTGGGAGCAGTCAACACCGCAAAAATAGTGGTGTTATGGGGCCAAAGCTTAACCCTGGCAACTGTAACCCTGGCAACTGTAAGCTTAACCCTGGCAACTGTACTCAATGTTGTTAAAATGTTTGGTTTCTACATGTGGGGGGGGGGGGGGGGGTATTTTTGCAACAATACAAAACATTTCTAGTAATCATACTCAAAACAAGTCGGCTATTCTAGCGTGGCTGAGACCCAATGTAGAGAAGTGAATGACACTCTTTGATTGTTTTCCTTCCGTGAAGCACAATAACTTTTACTCTTGAGAGAGTTTAAAGCCAGCAACCACAGCCTCTCTTGTGAAATCTTTGACAAGCGCTGAGGTCATTGGATAAATCTATTGAATAGCCAGTTTGCGCAATCTGCAATCTTGTTGAAATTATAGTTATTCACTGGTTATTCAGCGTTCCGAGAAAACAAACAATTTTGTTCTCAAGGCTAATGGGAGAACAGTCAATGACAAGGTATCACATTTTTGCTTATTTGAAACAGAGACTCTAGACGTATTAAAATGCATGCATTCACTACTAAAAGTAGCATTGGATAATAGTGTCTGCTGAATTACTTAAATGTAAAAATATAAACAGATGTAGGAAGGAATTGTCTGCACTTAAGTTCTGGTAGGAAGGCAGACAAGATGGGGACAAATTCACACAGGTTTGGCTTTGAAGGCATACTTAAATAGTTAACCTTTGTAATTTCTAAGAACACTTCAAAACGCCCTTATACAGTTAGGAATAACTGCGTTTTCAACTAATCCAAACAATCTGGAGAACATTTAAATAATGTGTATTAATCTTGTACACCCAGTGAGGTCATTTTTGGGGGGCGTGGCTCTCTATTCCATACCTTGGGATTGAAGGTTATACAATGACTATTAGGTTCAAGTGCAGACTGTCAACTTTGTATGAGGGTCTAGCCATGAATATTGAAAAATTGCAGTTGGCTTTTACTATTCTGCAGCCTCTACAACCCTAAAACGTAAATATATATTTTTATACAGTCCTTCCTCTATTGTACTGGAGAGGAGCCATGGCTAGGTAACGTTTGTTCCCTGTGGACGATCTTCAAGCTTTCACGTTGACTTTCCCCGCGTTCGCATATTCACACAGAGCATTTAGTAGTGGCTTCATAGAATGACAAATGAGGGGGGAAAATGATGTGTCAGTGAGCATTATGCAACCGATTACTTCATCGTTGGGATTATAGTCTGCATTGGATTCCTGGTGTACCGTTGGAAGCAAAGAGCAAGTGCTATCCTGGGCCTGAGAATATGTAGGTGGGACCTTATTCCTCAACAGCATCTGAAAATCTGGCAGAAGATGTAGTTAACATTGGAACAACGCACAGTTATTGCTCATGTGGCTTTCTGCTTGGCAGGTTGTAGCTAACGCCTAAAATACAAAAGGAGATTGTGGTCCTCAAAGTCACAATGCACCTGGCCCAGTTTTTCAAAAGTTTACTTTGCCTATTGGATAGGAGTTATTATTTATTTAGATATGATCTGAACACATTTGCAACACAATACACTTTAACATGTATAATAATAATAACATCTAGTCTTCACCATCTCTAGGTGTTCCTTGATCTGATTGTATTACCAGGGGTGGCCACACGTTTCGTATTGTCATGGCTGTTTTCACTCCCCAGCTTCTGCCCGGGACCTGAGGGTGGTGAAGAGACCTCTGGTCCTACGTTTCGGCGTGAGACTGACGTGTGACCAAACTGTGCGCCAACTTCTTGAGAAGACAGACGCAAGGTTTCCCCTCTCTGTAATTTATCCAGTAAGGCTTCCAACCTGCCACGTTGCTGGATTTCCTAATTGGCATAGAACCAGCCTTCCATTAATTAGCATTAGTTCAGCCTCTACTGAAGATGAATGGTCAAATGTTAGAAAACACTGCCCTCTGTGTCCTAGACAAACAGGGCCCAAACAAGATGCCAAAATCGCAACTGCAGTGGAGTTGGCTGGGCTAACCTGGCACGCTGATTTAAGGCGTAAGGTAATAGCAGAAACGTTGGAACACTAAAATATATTCACATCTACAAAGCTTTCCCTAAAAAGTTCTGTTTCTCCTTTCAACCAGTTCTGAATAATAAGGTGCTGAAGGACCGTCAAAATGTGGACCCTTACCAATCAGCTGGGCTTGATCTGGAACCTTCTTTTCAGAAGCTGTATGCCTATTATAACATCCACAACTGACTGCCTGTCCAACCTCTCACAACTGACTTCTAAAATCCACCAGGATTGGAAACCCTTTCTGTCTTCACAGGGCACGACAAGGTAGATGCAAACGGTTACAGGTACATTACCACCCCAACCTAACGTTTTTTAAATGCCTGGCGTCGATGCTGGCTATCACAGACCACCATTAACATATCTTCAATAAAACACAACATGCATTTCTTAATCTCAAATTACTCTGACATTGCAGTAAAAAAGCCTTCCTTTTGCAATGCAAATCCACGCCTCTAACTCGGTTCACTCCTCTATATCTGCCAAACCAGCACAGTTGAACACATAATAATATTCCCACTCCACATCCTTAAGTCAACACTTACTTTGGCAGTTAGACCTTTCTTTTTTTTTACACCTATGACTGATTCTGATTGGAAAAGACTCAAACTTTCATCACTCATTAATGAAATTAAATTAATTGCTCCTGCTCAGCAAGTATCCTGAGGCTTAGTGCATCACTAGTTGCACTAAGCTCATTAGTTCACTAGTCTGTGGAAAATATGTACAAACATGTTTAAAAAGCAATTACAAATCGTATTGAACATAAAACAATCATATTGAACAGTTATTGCATATAACAATCGCATTGAACAATTACACTACCAGAGAAAACGTAGAAAATGGAGAACCTTCGCCATCTACCGGCAAAAAGGCAGTACCGTTAACAACGTCATCATGTATGCGACTTTTGATCAAATACGCATGCGTAAGAAATACAGCGTCGGCAAATTTCAAACTGAACGGCGGTTAAAAACATTGTAGAGTAAATAAAATAACATTTTATAGATTGCTAAAGTGCAACCATGACGAGCACACTAAAAGGAATCACATTAAAAGGAAGCGCCGAGCTTGTGGCCGAGTTTTTCTGTAAGTATTTCACCGAATATGTTTTAATTTGTTGATCGCATGCTCCTACCTTGCTGAACATGGCGATATTTTTTTGTTGCAAATGTCTGTTAGTTCGCGGTGTAAAGCTAATCCATGCATGTTTGTTTAATTACAAACGGAACTGTAATGCACTACCAAACCATACTCGGGCAGTTTTAACATTACCGTTGTAGTTATCTTCCCTTTATTCAATAGTAATTACTACTTGCAAGTAACAATGTTTTTTTGTTAACCCGCAGCATTCGGTATTAATAGCATCTTGTACCAGCGAGGGATTTATCCCCCAGAGACGTTCTCCCGAGTCACCCAGTACGACATGAGCCTTCAACTCACCACTGACACAAAGCTGAAAAACTACTTGGCCAACGTGGTATCTCAGCTCAAAGGTATAGCGTGAAATATGCATCACATTGCAGATTGCACAACAACATGCGTAGAGAAGTTATTTTAACACCAAACAATGGGATCGGATCGAGTAGTGACTGTTGTGTGTTGCCTAGTTCAGACGTCACGTTTAACTTACGATTTTATGGAAAAAGTCAACTTGGCCAGCAAATGCGTTATGTGATGTTTTAGCATTAAGGCACAAAGGGTGTGGTATTTGGCCAATACGAAGCTAGGGTCTGTTCTGGTTTTATGCGCAGGGCGATGTTTAGTTCTTGGTTAGTGCACTTATCCGTGATATATTGGCAATATATAGTACCTCGTTTACATGCCTTATTGCTATTATAAACTGGTTATCAAAGCAATTAGGAAATGCATGTGTTCTCATGCCGTTGGTATACAGCGTATACCACCTTGTTTATACAGTAGTTCACACGATGACTATAGGTGTCATATTTCTGTAACTTGACCCGTGCCGATATTTTAATCACAGTTTTATCGTACGCTGACATCTTTGTTACCGGAACAGGTTGTTTGACTTGTCTCTGTTGCAGAGTGGCTGTTCGACTGCACGGTCCAGAAGCTGGTGCTGGTGATCACCTGTCTGGAGACCAACGAGGTCCTGGAGCGCTGGCAGTTTGACATAGCGTGTGACAAGACGGCTAAAGAGAGCAGGTAAAGAAAATACTGCAGGTTGCCGCGGACACCGTTGAGGATAGGTTATAGCATTTCAGAACAATTCCTCGTTAGGGCACTAGGAATGTCGTATTTGGAGAATGGCTGTGGGCACATTTGTCAGTTTATGGTCTTTGACTGTTATCTTGCCTTCTGATAGTTCTCTTAAAGCCAGTGTTGACTTACACACTGGTTGTCAAGGCAACACCTTTTGCGTAAGGCTAGACTCCGTCAGTGAACGTGTGCTTGTCTTTGTTCTCGAAGCGCTCCCAGGGACAAGGCCATCAAGTCCATCCAGGAGGAGATTCGATCCGTCATCAGGCAGATCACAGCCTCTGTAACCTTCCTGCCACTGCTGGAGACCGCATGTGAGTTGTGAGAGAAAATAAAGAGCCAGCGCTTTTCTGGGCCTAAGCATTTGTAGGTGTGAATAAATGCGGTACAAATGAAATTAATCTAAATGTATAAATACTAACATTGATAATTTGCATGTCCCATTAATTCTATGCAAAAACTGATGAATACTAATGTTGTTGAACACAGTGGCACTAAATAACCTTTATAAATTGCTTTGTCTCCTCCATGACCCCTAATTGTTGACCTTTCACCCCCCAGGTTCCTTCGACCTCCTCGTCTACACCGACAAAGACCTGGAGGTGCCCGACAAGTGGGAGGAGTCTGGTCCCCAGATCATCGACCAATCGGAGGTGGTCCGGCTGCGCTCCTTCACCACCTCCATCCACAAGGTGAACAGCATGGTGGCCTACAGGAGGTCTGACTTCTAGCCCCTGACCTCCGACCCTCGATCCTGTACATACTGACCCCGGTGCCTGCCCTGCCGCGTAGTGTTTTGGGGCAACCGAACACCGTGTTCAACCTTGAATCCTATGTGACCCCTGAGGAGCTGTTCTGCCATGGATGTTAGCCTCTTGCTTTCTCTGTGTACACAGCTTTTTGTTATTATTTGTAGTTGTTCAGTTGCCAAGTTGCATTTTTACAACCCTTGCAACACTGACGATGGCCGTGACAGCTTGATGTTACCTCCCCTTTCCCGTCCACACTTATCTCTCTTTACTGTCTCTTCCACTCTCATCTCTTTCCTGTCTCATCTCTATCTCCTGTCTTTTTACTGCATCATTTTACTGTTTTTATTCTGTCTTGTTGTAAACGCCATGTTCTTCCTGGCTTTCTTTCATGTAAATATTGCCTGTTAGTGTATACTGTTGCATTTTGGTACCAAACAGCTATATGCCTCCATGTTTTAGTAGTTCCTTTAATAAATGAAACTATGTCCACCCATTTGATCATCCCCCGTTCTTGGCTGTGTAAATACCATGACTGACCAGAAGATGGCAATAACAAAATATTTTACTAGTTACGTTTTTTTCCTTGATCTGTAGTGCTGTTCGTTTACTGACCCAAAGCTTTTGACCTGTAGGTTACCCTGCCAACCCACTGAGACCTAAGATATTTGCTCTGTAAATATAATATCCGTGATTCAAACCAGCACGTTGACAGACAGGGCTCACTGATAAGAAGCAGTCATTTTAATGTGATCTGTACCATTCAATGAATTTCAGCGTTCATCAGTCGAGAAACAACCTTAATCAAGATTCAACTCTGGTCTAAGATGTATCAAACACACAGGCTTTCCAATACCCACTGGCATTTAACAGGGCTGCAACACAAAAAAAATGTTTGAGAAGCTTCAAATCTCTTCTAATTTCTACTCACATGCCAAAACAGTAAGTAAGTATAAAGTTTATGCTGATATCTGTAAGTACAAAATGTAACCAATAACAGTTGTGGTCCTTATATACATTATGTATACAAGTAGAAAAAGTGCTGCAGTTGGTTAAGTGATGCATTCAACATATCTTTACCAGACAAAGTGTTTTGATGTGAAAGGGCAATTATCTCAAAGTAAACTCACGATGAGCTTTGGCTATCAAGCACTCTAACTCTTCAAAGATGGCCGCTTCCAACATATTGTAAGAAGAGACATGTCGTGCTGGGGGAGTGGGTGTGTGTTGGTACAAACCGACAGGTTATTCATGAAGTGTGACCTATCAGGTGAAAGAAAGGAGGTCTAATGTTCTAGAATATGTCGAGTCTTTGGCTTCTATACAAATTACAACATTCTAAATAGTATTAAAACATAAGATACACTTGTGAATGGGGCGTCTGAACAAGCTTTCAAGGCCAAGACATCTGGATCATTTTATAATAAAAACACTTTTTAATAAAGATTCTTGTGTGCTCTTCATGAAAAACTGAGCTTACAGTATAGAAATCTAATAAATATATAAAACAAATAAATATACAATAGTTAAGACGAGTGACAATGCTATAAAAGATGAATGTTCTCTCAAAACCGTTGTTGTGTGCCTGTTAACCTTGGTATCACGACAACTTACTGTGGTGACGTGTGTCCGTAGAAAGAACGTGGTTTCTACACTAGAATGTGGAGGGTTTAGAGTATTTACAGAGCTTTATCGCGCTCACATAGCACAACGGAATAACCCCTATCGTATGAATCATGCCTCGGCCTCCTGGATCTCCAGGTAAGAAGTTCCAAACACTAACTGAACCCAGATCCATCCCTTGAAGCTCAGTTGGCTGGTAGTTGCCCCAGATTCGCCTCCTCTCCTATTTAGTGTCCTTCACTTTGCCTCTCCTCCTCAGACCTCACCGTGGGGGATATCATACCGTGTGGCCTCCTTAAAGAAAGGAGTCAGGTTGTGCACAAAAAGAAAAAGGGAGGGCTATGGTAATAAATATAGCTTAGTGTTGATGCTGACTTCTCATGGGTGGAGTTGTGGAGGGGTGGTGTTACACGGCTCCGTTGAAGAAGCCTTTGTCGCCCTGTTCAGCCAGAACCTTCCAATTCTGCCTGTTCTTCTGGCAACCCTCGAGAAGAGGCGAGCAGGACTCTGACATCCCGGCCAGGGTCTGTGACGGCAGCACACAGGGACAGAGACCGCCGTTTGAAATTGACCCATGGGGTTGTGTTAAACACGACTGATGAAGAACGGTCGGCCACATTGTAGCCTTTACCTCGTAGAGCTGTGTACATATGGCATCGATGAAGGACACCTGCATGCTCGGAATCTTATCCTGCTTTTCCCGATTCATGAGATCCTGGAAAAGGAAACAACACCTCACCGTGAACCTCTAATAACCTCCCGAGTTGATGTTTGTTAAGAACCTTACACTGTAGTCCACATGTGACATCGTGGTACAGTCTGGATCTGAAGCCTCGTAGTTACATGTCACAAAGAGATTTGGTTCTAGTGTGAAGTCATAATGAGGGGACGGCAGAAGGTCTTACTATGGGCTCGATGTTGAGTTCCTCTCGCTCTTTGTCCCCTTGCTCAAAGAACTCTGTAGCCACCAGCTCAGCGATCTGGAATACAAGGTGTAAGCTAGATGATGACGCCTATAATGAATGTTTTAGTCAATTCGTTGTATTCACAATTCACTGACGTGTTCTGCATTTAGTAGTATCAATGGGGGAATCTAAGAGTTTGATAAGAGCAACGACTGAGGGAAACTGCAGGCTGGATATCAGACTCGTTAACGACTTACACCACATCAGCACTTTGCTCAGCACCCTACAAAGTGGGACATGACATGCTCAGTGTGAGAGTGATGTGGAAAATAAAAAGCGAGAGGAAGACATTTGAGTTGCAAGCATACTGAGAAGATGGACTCTACAGGGGGAAGAATTTGAATGTGGCTCTAGCAGTGTGTCCCTAATCAAGGAAAGGTGTGTGCGTGTAACAGGCATCTGCGGAACACTGATTGGAGCTGTGTAATCAAGACTAGAGAGTCCCAAGGGTGGTGGTGGAGGTGGGGTGACATCTTTTGTACACAGCCCTTACTGGTCTAGTATCCACTCAAGTAATGAGAGCTGCTGTGCTCTCACACACACACACCAAACAATCTTTGGTGTGTGTGTGTGACACTTTAAATGTCTTGCATGTGTGTGAGTGTGTGTGTGTGCGCGCAGAAGTCTTGTCCGTGTGGGTTTCGCCAGCTAATATAATATGTGAGGACACCAGAAGATGACAAGGCCAAGGATGGCTGTATATGCTCCTAATGAGCAGCTGGGTTTCTGATCACACACACATAGAAAGCGGCCATGTCTGAACCTGTCCTCTTTGCCACACCTATGCAGCCTAATGAGCAACGCGAGGAATAGACAAACGCTGGGGAGTATAAATTGTGACAGGAGGAGAAGACAGAGATCATCTAAAAGGAGAAGACAGAGATCAACTAAAAGGAGAAGACAGAAATCATCTAAAAGGAGAGGAGAATGGTATGCAAAGTGGAAGGTCACAGCTTGATGAGCTTCGAAAAATATGTTCCACTTTTTGATGGAGAAAACGAAACGAAAAACTTTAACATTGTCAGTCTAACAAGACAAAGAAACAGAAAGAAGTATAAAGAAAAGCTCATCTCTGGATTTCAGATTTTTTTCCATTTCAGATTTTTTCTTTGAGCAAATATTGCCTTTGCTACCAAGATAGTTGGTAAATGAGCCTTAGGAACTTAGTGAAGTAGTATATTTGAATATGTCCGGGCCTTTCCTTGCTGATTATATTATTTGTGTGTGAAAAAATTGTCCATGTAACTTGTTTTTTTAGTTTATTACTGTATCACAATTGCTGGTTAATTGTGTTTGCTTTGGTCGTAGTAGCGACCAGCACCTATTTAATGGCCAGCAAAAAAGATCATCTAGAGAGAGAACATTACTGAGAGGAAAAGAGGAGATGGGAATAGTCGTGCAAAGCTGGGTGACAACGAAACGTTTCCACGGAGATGGCCGTAACAGGAAGTGGCGGTTTTCATAAGTTAGACTTGTGAGATATGTCTCTCGCCGGGATGTCTTACCCGTTTCTGCACTGGCCAGGGCTTGGTAATGGCAGAGATGTCGCATGCAGTCATCAACATTGACCTACAGGGGGCGACAGCACCAACATTAAAACTTTAAGAGGGACGGGGCTTTCACAGAGTTTCGTCAGTTTGAAAAGGAAACATCACATTGTGTGTTATTTATTCTCAATCGGGGACTTTCGCATCCGAAATGTCAACTCCTTTTCTAAGCCGTCGACAGACACACAACTTGTCACGGCTGAACGTTGGGGTGTAGAACATCCACACACCTCAGCAGGTCTTTGTGGTGGTCATCAGCCCAGACAAACTGGCTGTTCTTGGTCAGTTCAAAGAACTCTCCTCTCCTCCTGAAACGAGACAGCCACCAATTAACTCCTCACGCCCGAGTTTGCCCACAGTCTAGATACACCCCCCCCCCCCCCCCCCCCCCCCCCCCCCCCCCCCCCCCCCCCCCCCCCCCCCCCGCGCACAGAGCCGTGAGAGAAGGAGAAATAAGGGAAGAGATAAGAGAAGGGGCACATTGCAGTTTCATTGCAGCATCATCAACAGAGAACACATGCAGACGTTCCACTGGTGCACTTTCAACAGGCCATCGACACCCAGACGGGACGTGCTAATAACACCGGTGCATAAGAGGTGAGATGAACGGGGCCCCCTCAGACCGCAGCCGGGCCCCGGGTGACTTTGGACCTACTTCATGTACAGGGCCAAGTCCGTAGCCAGAATGGCCCTCTCTATCATCTTCAGGGTGGCCTTGTACTCATCAAGACACAGACTGCTCAGAATCTGACTCCCCTGGGGGGGGGGGGGGGGGGAGACAGGGGGAGATGGAGGCAGGAGAGAGAAAGAAAGACTGTTCAAGTAGCGCATGGTTGCCCTGGCAACAAAACAATCCAGAACCTATGGAACAGCGAATCCACCTAATGGATCTGTTCCCATTCTCTTCCCTCTGTGTGTGTGTGCGTGTGTGTGTCTACTCCACTACATCTCTAATGAACTATGAAGTGTTCTCCAGTAAATGTGTGTATATAAGGATGAAGTGGCTCCCATTAGCTGGGCTGTATAACATCCCAACAGGACTGTTGTCTCTCAGAACAAACGGGCCGCTGGAGATACAGGAGAAACCGGGAAACATCGGCAAACTGGTATCCATGGTTCAGACAGTAAACGATGTCCGTTGACCAGTGGTCCAAATGAATGAATGCATGACCATCTGAGTTACTGAATGAATAGTGAAATGAATTAGAGAGCGAGAGAGTGTGTGTGTGTGTGTGTTCTTACTGGACTGTTAAGAATCATGAGGCACTGGTCAAAGTGGTGGTGCTCCATAGTGGAATGGCAGTAGAGCTGTGCAAGGGGATGATCACTCCTAGGGGAGGAAACACACACACAACTAGATCAGCATGCGACACATCTGTTCCCCTTCAACGTCACCAGGGGCAACAGGAGCCTGGGCTTCCTGGGCTGCCGGGCAACGGCACCACATCCTCACAGACTCTCACCACCGGGGCCCCTCGGAGGGGTTCCCCCGGCCCTCTGCGTGCTACACCCTGGTCACCCGAGGCTCTCCGTGACCCCAACCCCAGCTCCACCTTTGCAGGTAACATCAAAAGCCTTAGACTAGGAAAATCGAAATCCCTAAGATTATCTTCTTGCCGCTAAAAGATTGGTCGTCGCTGCGAATGGCCGAGCGTCCACATGGTGAATTCATCTGCACATTGCCACACATGAATCCACACACAGCCCCCTTTACACTGCTCTTGAATGATCCTACACCTTGTGCATCCTGTTCCAGGCCTGCGTACCTCTGTATGTAGGAGTTATTGACTCCTCTGTGGTCCAGGTCGTGACTCAGTGTAGCGATCATTAAGGCCAGGACCTCCAGGTCACTCATGTTACTCTGATGGAGAGACAGACAGTGGGGTGACGGGTGAGAAGACAGGGGGCGAGAGAGAGACAAACAGACAGAGGGAGGAGAAGAAGAATGGGAGAGACAGATCGAAGGAGGTATAGGGAGGTGGGGGAGAGGAAGGCCGGTAGGGACAGATCGAAGGAGGTACAGGGAGGTGGAGACATATGGGAAGAGAGAAAAAAGAGAACGAGTCACACTATCCATTCAAATGCCATCGGGGTTGTCTTTTACCAACACAAAGCATGAACGCAAACACCTTCTGGGTTTACAGAAACCCCGAAGGAACAGGCAAAAAAAATATATCTTCCAGACACTGAGTTTATCTTGTTTGGACAACTTAATATCTTGTTCGAATGACTTAGTACAAAAACTAAAACTAAATAAAATTGAATTGCTATGTCGTTGAATCAAAAAGAAGTGTGCCTCTGGCTTCAGCGGTTCCCTATACATTAGCTAATGGTGTTTATCGCTGGCCGGAAATTACAACAGGCAAGAATGAAATGGCTAGGTTCAGGCAAGCACACCGGCATGGTACCTCGTGGCGACATTTAGACCCTTTAGAACCGTCGGGGTAACCAGCATTAACCAGCGCCTGGTGTATACCGTGCCACCTAACAGAGTAGATGTGGGCTGCCTCCCCCACAGGGGCTTTAAGACGGGCACACTGCTCATCGATTGGCTGAGCTCACCTGTAACCGGCCAGATTTGAACAAAGCAAACATGCACTGGGAGGTGTTGAAGGCGTGTCTCCAGTTGTGATAAGCCACGTTCTTTCTGTAGTTCTTCTTCACACTCAGGATCCACTGGCAGAGGCTCTATACACAGACAGAGAGGGAGAGAGAGGTTGGGAGGGAGGAGATACAGAAAGAGAGAGGAGTACATGAGGGAACAAGTAGACAAGAACAAGTGAGGAGGAGGAAGAGGAGGGAGGGAGAAAAGGACGGGGGAAAATGAAGAGGGTCACGGAATAAAACAGGAGAAACAGACTGCGACAGCCACTTCAACTGCCTCTGTACATCCTCAAGCAGTAGCCGTTAATGCAATTGGTCCGCGAGGCAATCCGCTCGGTGCCACAAGGAAAACATGAATCCACCTGCTAATCAAATCAATGGACTCTGGTTCTCCAGCCTTTTCCGCGTCTGGCCTTTTCCAATCAAGTCCCTAATAGTCCGGACCGCCGTACGATAAAACATTCAGAACTAAGACAGCCGGTCTCGCTGCCCACCGTCTGTTAAGGTGTGTGTGTGTGTTGGTCTCCCACTGTTCTGAGGTCACCGAGGGTCAAAGGCCCTCTTTATGAGACGCCCTTGCCAAGGGCCCTCCGGACCGCCGCCGCCCAGTAAAAGGGCCTCTTGACTGGGAGCCGGGTGACAGAATGAGGAGCTGATGTAGACCCCTGGGGCCCAATGTGTGTGTGTTTAATATTCATGTGTGATCATATTTACAGTGGGGTGGGCCGTGTGAGCGGATGTGTCAACACGTCTATGTTTTCACAAGAGCACATCCAAGTACACAGTCTTACGGTCTCCTAGCCAAGAACGTAACTCATAAGGGCCGAATTAAACCTTTCCCTAACGCCTGGCGCTAATTGGAAGCTCCACCCTAAACCTACAAGCCCCCCCCCCCACACACACACACCCACCTACCTCGTAGTTCATCTGGAAGTTCTGAACTAAGTTGAGGTCTACAAACATGCGAATGGTGGCCTGTGTGGTCGCAGCGTCGGACAGCTCAAAGTCGCTGAAGCCGAACTCCATCAGCCGCAGAGACTGGGCGGAGGGAACCATGGACGCCTTCACACCCAGGGGGAGAGAGGGAGAGGAGTGAGTGAGCCGGGCATGCCTAAACACACACACACATGGACAAGCACGCAGACACACACCCAGAGGCAGAGAGGGATGGGAGGGAAGTGTGTGAGCTGGACATGCCTAAACACACACACTCACATACAAATCTGTGCCCCCCTCCCAAGCTGCCAAGTGTTCCTTCGGGTGGCTGAATAATTATTATTATTTCTGTAAGCTGCAGTATATATTTTTTAACTCAGTCTGCCTCAGGCCATCGTAACCCCCCCCCCCCTCCACCTCCCGTGCACATGGCTTAAGGAGTGTGGACACTGGACTAGTGTGTGGCTACTGTAGATAGCCAAATAGTAGCCATACCCACATTATCGCCACAGTGGCATTGCATTAGAGTAGCAGGGGCAGATCTAACCAGCGTCATCAGTCTTCTCTCCAGTTAGACGCTATGTGCTCCCGGGAGACAGGAAGTCAGGCTGCCTACACAACCATCCTATTCTGTGTCCCGAACACACGTCGTGCAACCGCCATATAATGCTAACACAAACCACCAATCTGGCAACTGGCCATACGTCATTACAGAGAGAATGAAATAGGTTTTCTTATAAAGATGTAATATGGGCGTCACGATCACCGCAACAGCAAAACACACCTGGCCAATTATCAAATATATACATCAATTAATCAATCAATCAACCTCAAGGCCAAAGACACTTGTGGGGACCATGTGGAGAGGTTTTACACACACACACACAGTCTCCCTGTCTTCTCCCACTTCTAGCAGACATTGATAACCACTGAGCTGTGATCAGCAGAATCAGAGGCACACAGAACAAGCATCTATTCTGTCTTTGCCTGGCCTCCATTCCAGCTGACAGACAGCAGACAAGACACCCCTCAAGGCAAACCTGATCTGACCCTCCGCTCTCTGTAACCAAGCTTATTCCTCAGTTCTTCAGTCTTTATCTCTCTCTCCCGGTCTGTCTCTCCCTATCTCCCACTTTGTCTGCTACTCTCTAGCTCTCGCTCTCTCACCATCGTATCACTTCCTCTTTTGTCTGTGGCTGTATATCAGTACTTTGTCTTCGTGTCTGTCTTGCTGTCACAGTCTACATCCTATCTCTCGCTCTCTCTCTTTCCCTTTCTATCTCTCTCTCTCTCTTTCTCTCTTTTTCTCTCACTCTTTCTCACATCCTTTCTCACGTGCATATGTCAAAAGCAATTCAAGAGACCGCAGAATTGCCACGTTCCTTCTAAAAAAAGATTTGTCCGAGATAATTGGCTTTCAAGTCCTACACCCTCCCAGGTTTACAGACGGAACCTCGGTGTCTACCGCTCGCATGTTTTTCCACCAAACATTCACATGGAATTCCAAATTAGTGCACTGCATCCGTATAACTACAGAGACATCGAAAACAAAGAGTCAATGCTCAGCAACACTGCACTGAGCACTGCCCGAGGACCTAACATGGCCTAAAAAGGAGTCTGGCCCAGATATGATGCAGCACAGACCCAAACGTCACAAAACACCCCACTGCCCTAGGGAGGGGACTAAATTAGATTCAGTCATCGGGCCATTTCATCTCAGGATATGAAAATGCTGTTTGATCTCTGGAAAAGGTCACATGGCATAATCGGGAGTCTAGTGGCGTTCAGAGTGGGACCCAGTTTAATAGCCAGGGGCCCGGGGCCGGTATTGGCTCACCAGGAAAGAAAGTGCAGAGAAAAGAAAGCTAGTCAATAATTGTGTGCGTACTTAGAATATACTTAGAGTGACAGGGCCAGTAATGAACTACTCAGCCCGTAATCCATTTAGCATAGGAAGCAAAAAGCAGATCTCCATCCATTTAATAGGAGATCGCTGTGTTGATATTGCAGCAGTGACTGGCAAGAGTTCATTTAATCTTTTAACCATAAACAGTCTGGAAGGGTACAGTTCAGGTGGTGATTTGACCAACTGGTCAGTTCAGAGAGGGACAAGAAATGTTTTTCAATTTCTGTTTAATAGAGAAAGAAAACTACAGCTCCTGCCTCACTCCAGGAATGGGGTTACCGACCTCTGACGTTTGACCTAACATCACCTTAAGGTGACTGTAGTTTGGTTTTGTCCTTACTCCCTAAAGGCCAATATGTATGTGTGTGTGGTTGTGTGTGTGTGTGTGTGTGCATGTGTGTGTATGTACAGTATCTGTATAAGGTGGCTGGTGTGTGTGAACGAGTGGGACTGTGTGTGTGTGTGTGTG
>JACXGK010001264.1:0-10003 GCA_016801125.1 Novumbra hubbsi | reverse complement strand
TGCGGTTGAAGGACCTCACGCCTCCCGAAGCCTCGTCCATCTTGTTCACCAACTGACACACGCCTGTGTGCGAATGAAGGGAAGTGTTACAGACACACATGCGCTGACTCGAAAGACGGGTAGCAACTGTACAGACAGGCAGACACTGACTTTACTGACTCTACTGACCCACATACGTAGTCACGAGTGCACATTCTAAGTACACAGTCTTACGGTCTCCTAGCCGAGAACGTAACTCATAAGGACCTAAACCTCTCCCTAATGCCTGACACTAATTGGAAGCTCCGGCCTAAACCTACACCCCCAACTCTGTGGACACATACTGACACTATTTTCACCCATACTAACTCTTCTCACACATGTACCAGAAAAGATAACATTATACATTGTTTTGGGAGATCTGAAATATTCCTGGGTAATACTGGCTACTAAAGACAAAGAATGTCCCTGTTTGAATAAATGAATTAATTCCAATAAAAGCACGAACATTAAATCACGATTATGAATTAATTACTAGGAAATAAAGGGGAGCAACGAAGAGTGTTATGTTAATTATTTCTACATCTGCGTCCTGGGGCGCTAGGTTGTCCTTTGATCTGAGTGTCTCCTGAACTCCTCAGAATAAGAGAAATGTTCTGCTTGATGATTGGGAATGGGGGGATATACAGTACCCTCCATAAGAACTGGGACAGTTTAGTCAAAATGACTATTTTTGGCGTACACCTAAGGCACTGGAAGATATGATTCAAAGATGAATATATGGCAAGGGTACAGAATATCAACTTTTATTTCTGTCTGTTTCAACACATGGCAGGTTTTTCAAATTGTTTATGTGTTTTCTGTTGCATTGATTGTTTACTCAAAAGAACTGTGAATTTGTAGTCTCATTCATACCTGCTCTTTTTAGAAGCCTTATTAAGCCCACTACCAAATTGTAACCTCTAATCAGCACCCTACTTCCGAAAAAAGCCATGGACAGATGAGATGGTGACGGGAAGGCAAAAGTGCGAAGAGGAAAAAAGATTAACTGCAGGTGGTCCAATGCAAACGAGTTCACCTGTGAAGCAGGTGGAGGCAGTGTCATGGTAGGGGCATGCATGGCTGCCTCTGGAACCTGTGAAGCAGGTGGAGGCAGTGTCATGGTAGGGTCATGCATGGCTGCCTCTGGAACCTGTGAAGCAGGTGGAGGCAGTGTCACGGTAGGGGCATGCATGGCTGCCTCTGGAACCTGTGAAGCAGGTGGAGGCAGTGTCATGGTAGGGGCATGCATGGCTGCCTCTGGAACCTGTGAAGCAGGTGGAGGCAGTGTCATGGTAGGGTCATGCATGGCTGCCTCTGGAACCTGTGAAGCAGGTGGAGGCAGTGTCATGGTAGGGGCATGCATGGCTGCCTCTGGAACCGGCTCACTAATCTAACCTTGAAGAAATAAACGGTGACAGTCAGCAAATGTGCCTGGTATTCATTTTAACTGTGTTTTCATATGCCTTGAGTGCACAGCAAAAATAGCAATTTTGACCTTACTGTTGCAAAACGTTTTGAGCACATTGCATGCTGTGGTTACAGCACTGCTCGGACCATTCTAGTACCTATTTGTACCTTTATACATATCCCTGAGATTTAGACATTGTTTTGTCTTGTAATGATGAGCTAAAGAGTTTTTCAGTGTAATGAATACATACACGCTATTTATGCTAGCGCTAATGGTGTGTTAACGAATAAGAGGGACATACGCTAATGGTGATTATGTATTAATGAACAAGAGAGTTGACTTAATGGCTGAGACTGTGAATGAATGACCACACAACAGGTACATGCAAACAATACTGCAATGTGGAGAGAAGGTACCTATGACTTTGTCCTTCTTCCCATTCCTGATAGGCGTACAGAGCAGACTCGTGATCTGGTTACTGGGGTGGTCTGAGTTCTCACTCTGAAGACACGCAACAACAACAACAAACAAAAAAGATTACCAGAAAAATAACAACAGACGAACAAGCCAGGATTCTGTATGAAGGAAGATCCTAGTCGGCCACGCTACTGACCGTCCAGGGAAATCGCTGGTCTTTGGTGACGTCGCAGATGTTCAGGGGCTCCATAGTGTTCTTCACGTACTGGGCGTACATGTAGTTTATCTGACTCACGTCACATTCCCTGAGAAGAGCACAACGCTTAGACAGGAAATATCACCCTACGTCTCGTCAGGCTACATCTGTTGTCAGCTTACCGGCGGGGGGGTTTCTATCAATGACAGTCAAACAAGCGCCACTGAGCGTACGGAGATGTAAATAAAGGAGTACTTCGCACTTGTGCTTGTGTAGTATGGCAAACAAACAAAGCGTTGTGTTAAGTACATGGGGGCCTGAGACTGTTGACGTCTACTGTGTTATTCACACATTAACACCTATATATAGTGCCTTTGGCCTAGTACAGTAGGGCCCAGTCAGGAGCCGTTGGTGGTAAAATGAACGAGGTGGGGTATTTTAAGAGCACTCCTAAACACTCCGCAGTGAATATCACACACACAAAAACGGCCTCAGACAAAATGTTTGTTTCTTTGACTATTTCTATATCCTAAAGTGTGTGGCTGTGAGACAATGGCCATTATGTCAACCATTACACAAGAGCTTTTGACAAGCTTGTGGAGTTATGATAAGATGGCAAGGAACATTGAGACAAGACAGAGCATCTGGTTAAAAGTGAAGGAATTGCCTGGAAAAGTGATGGATTGGACAGTGTGTGTTTGTGGTGTGTGTCGCCGGTGTGTAAGTGGGATTACAGGTTAATTGCAGGATACCACGGCAACTACAACATTCCAATACAGAACCCAGTGAAGCCTGTTCTCGTCAGGAAATAGAAAAACGTTCAGTTATTATTATCATTGGCTATAGAAATTAGTAGAGCTGAATCTAAAAAGGGCACAGTGTTCAAACAGACAACTGGATGCTAAATCACCAAAATAATGTTAAAAGTATAACGTAAAAAATAAACACTTGCAAAACATGCTTTATTATTGTAATTAGCTTTAATAAGCTCCACTCCGAAAACAGAGTCCCATTGCCAACCTCACAAAATAATAAAACACAAAATGAAGATCTCTCACAAAATGAACTGGACTGCAGTTCAGGCCTGGAATTTTTTTTTACATGACTATAAGAAGCAGCATTTGACGAACATATCAGATTAATATGTCTCGTCTCTCTGCGTGCAAGCTCCTAAAGATCCTCCAACCGCATCCGACCGCTGAGTCAAAGCTAACATCCTGCTGCTAGTTGTACCCCATTTGGCCCCGGCCGCCGGGCATTTCTTTTGGGGGAGGGGGTGTCATTAGAAGATGTATACAAACGGAGAAGTGTTTGATTAAGCCGAGCCAAAATGTAAAAGAATGAGATACAATGGGAGGAAACGCATCCACGGCTGTTTCGTTTCACCCCTGTCCCCCTGGAGGGTTTCTCCGTCTTATCCACGGGATCATTCTGTTCCTACCGCTCATCTATCTGCTACATGTCTTTCATAAAACAACAAACCCAGTTTTTTTAGACCAGTAGGTAGAGAGATGGAAAGACGGGCGGTTGTACGGAGGCAGACAGACGGGCTACCTGTTTTAAGTGGCCGTGACATGAGGTAGGATTCAGATGAAGACGAGTCACGGTATTGGCTGAAAGATTTATTACCCGTTTTAAGGTTTATTTTGGACAACTTTTATTTAACAGATGACTCAATCCCCCTCTCATTCTACTACTCTGTGTCTTTTTTACCCAGTTAAGGTGTGATAACCTGTAACACTCTTGACCTCTGTAACACTCACAATCTCTTTAACACTCCCTGTAACACTCCCAACCTCTGTAACACTCCATGTAACACCCCCAACCTCTGTAACACTCCCTGTAACACTCACAACCTCTGTAACACTCCATGTAACACTCCCTGTAACACTCAAAACCTCTGTAACACTCCCAACCTCTGTAACACTCCCTGTAACACTCCCAACCTCTTTAACACTCCCTGTAACACTCCCAACCTCTGTATCCCTCCCTGTAACACTCCCGAACTATGTTACACTCCCTGTAACACTCCTGTAACACTCCCAACCTCCGTAACACTCTCTGTTACACTGTCTGTAACACTCCCCGTAACACCCACTGCAACACTCCAGACTTCTGTAACACTCCATGTAACACTCCCAACCTCTGTAACACTCCCTGTAACACTCACAACCTCTGTAACACTCCATGTAACACTCCCACCCTTTGTAACACTCCCTGTAACACGCCCACCCTCTGTAACACTCCCTGTAACACTCCCAACCTCTGAAACACTCCCTCTAACACTACCAACCTCTGTAACACTCGCTGTAACACTCACAACCTCTTTAACACTCCCTGTAACACTCCCAACCTCTGTATCCCTCTCTGCTACACTGTCTTTAACACTCCCTGTAACACCCACTGCAAAACTCCAGACCTCTGTAACACTCCATGTAACACTCCCAACCTCTGTAACACTCCCTGTAACACTCACAACCTCTGTAACACTCTATGTAACACTCCAACCCTTTGTAACACTCCCTTCAACACTCACAACCTCTGTAACACTCCCTGTAACACTCAACCTCTGTAACACTCCCTGTAACACTCCAGACCTCTGTAACACTCGCCGTACCACTCACAACACCTCTGTAACACACACACACGCGGGGATCACGCTCGTCGAAACTCCATCAAACGACAAGTTGTGAATTGGCGACTTGCAGCAGTTCTAGGTTATCTCCTTACCTTCTGGGAGCGTCCGCAGCCTCGCCCAGCTCCTCGTATTCCATGTGAAACACGCTGGAAAAGGGGTTCTGGAACACACAACCACCACAGCGGTTACTGACAGCGGAGCCCGGCAGACGCACTCAGACCGAGGCAGAGCCGGGGAAGGAGACGAGGCGGCCCGGCAGGCTCTGTGGCCAAGCTAACGCTATTAGTGTCCGGTGACAGTGCGCACACACACCGTAGTGTAGCGTAGACCCCAGAGTGGAAGAGAGAAAGACGATGTGTGTGTGTGGGTGTGTGCGCTGTCACATCCTGGTGTGTGCCAGTGTTCATATCGGGTTCCCCGCTCCCATCAATTAAGCCATTACGGTAAACCACCGAGTACAGGCAGTTGTGACTGCGGCCCTGCAATTTCTACAGTCCTCTCCCTCCCCACTCTGAAAGAAGAGAGGGAACTTGATATATTACCCATCGGGCCCTGCCAGAAGCTGAGTTTATCTCAGCATTCCAGGCCTCACGTTTAGGACCCTTATAGGGACTTGTTTTCAACCTGCACTCCCCTCGCAAAGAATCCGTTTTCCATTTTCTAAGACAGGATATTAGGATCCCGAATGAGATCAAAGATTATCTTTCTTACTTTTGGTCACAGGGTGTTATTAGAGAGACGACAACTCAGTTTGAGTTGAACACACAATCCATAATATCTCAGATTCAAACCCCAGAGCGTGTCAAACCTCACCCCCCCGGGCGGAGGGTCAAACATCCAAGCCACGCAGTGTTTCTGACGTCCTTTACAACCATCGTAGGCGTGAGCCCGCTACATCGATTCACAAAATAGAAACTAGCCACCCGGTAGCATACAAAACACCACAGAGTGGCTGTAGTAACACTTTTTGTCACAGTATACGCCTTCTTAAGGAACAGAAACATCTCTGTTCCACCCACATGTGTGCAGTATCGGAACAGACGTTGCAAGGTGGTGATTGATGCCAGGGTACACGAGACAACGGCGAAAAAGGTGGGATATCATTGGTTGGTAGATTAAGATGACTAAATGAAATGCCTTAAATCGAGCCTGGGAATTTCGCGTGAACTTTCTCATTGCCTAATGTAGGCCCGAATCTTTCCGCCAGGCTTTCCTTGCATCTGGGCGGTTGTGTCTAAGACAGGCATGGGATCGTATCTGATAATACGTTAAACCATCCCAGTGTCTCCACTTCTACGGATAAGTGAGGCCGCGTTTACAGCCTCACTAGGTTACGGATGTCGTCCCTGTTTACAGAGCAAGTGAGGCGTCGAGACCCTGACAAACGAGTCGGTGGCATGTTTACTTCCAGCTTTGTCATTTACTAGACTTGTGGCTTGTGGAGGGAGCCTGCACGCCACACACATCTTTGTTGAGTGAGTGCAGACCTTCATGCTGAGAGAAGTCATACAGACAACAGAGAAAATCTACAGGTTCTATTATGTCGCCGGAGTGAACAAAAGCTATGGGTCGTGCATGAGAGTTTATAGGAAATGCAGCTACTACGGTTTTCGTGACCGAGAGTTTAGGGATGTGGGAGCTGGACTGCATGGAAAGAATCAAACCCATATTCACCTTAGGCCAATTTCCACAGACCTAATTAAGCTCCTGTGATGGGAAGGGGTGGGAGTCACCAGTCCAAGATAATGTGACTTCATTCATTTAATGGGGGATTGTTACTGTATGTGGCTGTATGGCATTTACTGGTGGTAGGCTGTTACTGGATGTACAAACACCACTGTGCTCATTTAGAGATGTGTGTGCACATGTCCCTGTATCCCCGTCCCATCCAGTCAGAGAACCGCTAACAGACGACGTGTCCTCTGTGCTAGTGACATTTACAGTAAGACACAGGCAGTACAGACCAATTCCCTGGACCCAGTAGAAATGGTGTCTGTAGCTAACAGGCCACAGGCTCATTGGTGTGTCAGTTTTCAATAACCGAAGACGGGCGGCTCCTGTGATTTCTTCCTGTTTGCCGGGGATAAATATTACGGGACTGGCGACTCGGCCGCGGTTGGCCTTTCAGAGTTGCGATGATCATCTTGTTTACCCATGGGCCCCCTAGACACGTGAACAGAACCAACACACACACGCGCGTACGCAGCCTAAACGCACACACAGTGCGGGCGGCTGGTGACTGATTCACTGGGGCCAGAGAAGCTCTTTCTCCTCTCCTAATTGAGAGGGTGACTCATTTTGACAGCCCCCCCCCACGCCCCCAAAACATTCTATTGTACAGAAAGGCTTTTAGCTCCTTCCAATCTCCCACAGCGAGAAACACAAGAACATCTAGAGCAATCTTCCGTGCCCTCCTCTCCGACTTACTCAATGCAACAAATTACACGCCCCGGCTAAAAGGAGTCGAACTAAAGTCTTGAAGTGCAATTGCGGCGGGAGCGCGCGCGCGCGTGTGTGTGTGTGTGGCGATTGAACGGTCCCGTGTCTTCGCGCGAAGGAGGAGCAAAATGGTTGTCTTGTTAGCGTGCGTCTGCCCATGTCCCTGCGCTTTTCAAAGGAAAACGTTGTAACCGGCTGCCAGGCAGAGACGTGAATAAGGGCCGATTCAGCTTGTCAGGCTTCGCTGTAAATCGGAGGCGGTGTCCCTACAAGACAGGACAGCCCCTCTCCTCCCCCCAACACAGCTACAGACAACCAAACGGTGGCCTTGGTTCCAGTAGGAGGGACCCTGTGTGTGTGTACATGTGTTTAGCTAAGTGCGTGCCTGCGTGAGTGCACACAACCAAGGGGTAGCGACAAGCGGGCAGACTGTGGTCCGGTACTCTTCCACAGCCCCCCAGTCACGTTCACGTACGAGGTGAATTCCAGATCTGAACATACTGGCCAAGTACCATTCCGTTTGTTTTTCTCTCCTAATCACAGCAGGCAGAAACAACAAAAACAAACACGTGTGGAAAAAAAACTTCCCTGGTTGCCTGAGTGGAAGGGACTCAATACATCCATTCACTGTTTGTACTAGTTTAAGCCGGTGAAGTGCAAATGCCTGTGCACTCAAAAGTAGATTAAGAATGCATTTCAAACACGTTAAACAGAAACACGTCCGAATTGCTCTATGAAGTGCTAAGGGCTTGTTTATGGACAATGTCAGCAATCACAGAACCCAAGTCGTGCGTTTAGTTTTCAGATGACTTCAGAACAGAAGTGGTTGAGTCACATTCCACGCCATTTGTCTGCATAGAGTGAGATTAGCAATTATTTTGAGCTATCTTTTCACATTTCGAAGAAAAAAAAAGCTGCGGGTGGCAAGTAAATGGTGGGAACCGGTGACGGTGTGGGTGACGTAGACTCACCATGGACTCTCCGTCAGCTATGAAGACAGTACAGCCCTGGGCCTGCATGAAGGACAGGATGATTCCGGCTATCTTCCTCAGTAACACCTCCAGACACTGCTGTTCCTCAAAGATCAGCCTGGCCAGGTCCAACAGCACCTACAGCAGGTGAGCCAAACCCACAGACACACGGTTCAATAGCAATGGAGACCTTGCAACCAGACAGATCAGTGAAGGGCAAATTATTCTTTGCATTTGAAATAAAAGGTGCTTATACAAAACCCAAATCACGCTTACAACAAAGCATGAGTACGCACGCACACATACCCGCGTGCGGGAACGTACACACGCGCCGTTTGAAAACCCACACACGGCAGCCAACCTGATTCCGCCGGTTCTCCAGCTGGGACGTCTCGTAGAGCTGGGCGTTGTGCAGAACGATCCCGGAAAACGCCAGGTAGGCAGAGAAGTCCTGTCGTGGAAGATCAAACGTCGGGCTTGATTCAGAGCCGGGGCGCGCACAGATTACAGCGGAGAAAAGCAGATCAATGGGGCATTCAGACTGAGGGTCTTTCCCTCTGTACCTTTTCATCCTGTTCTGTAAAGGTGCCGTTCTCCCCACATTTCTTATTGATGGCCTGCGCCACCCCTACCACCTGAGAGACATGAAAGACGGGAGGAGACAGGGGAGGCGATGGGGGGGTGAGAGGGGAGGAGAGAGGGAAGACAGAGGAGAAGGAGACGAGACAAGAGAAGGGAGGGAGGAGGAGCCGAGGTGGACAGGAATGGAAAGAGGAGCAAACAGGGGTGAGGGAGGAGAGGGGTAAGAGAGAGGAGAAATTAGGAGAGAAAAAAGAGAGGAGAGGTGAGGAAGAAGAGAGGAGAGATGAGGAAGAAGAGAGGATAGAAAAGAGAAAGAAGAAAGGAGAGGTGAGGAGTAAAAAAAGAGAGGAGAGGTGAGAAGAGGAAGAGAGGAGAGAAAGGGGGAGAGAAGGGAGAACATTATATCAAAGGTTTGCAGGGAGAAAATCTATGAAAATGCTGAGCCAGAACTACAAAGACCAGAATACAGAAAGATGAAAAGATTTCTTTCTCTTTGACCTCAATTGATCAGTTAAACTCAGAAACGAACTCCAGAGGTTGTTATTTTTTTTCACCCTTCAATCCGGGCATAATATAAATGGTGATGTGAGCTATGTACTGACTATTTATCTATGGGCTTTCATCTCCTGTCTGTGGTTTGGTTAAAGAGCTGAAATGGTTTGGATTGTCAATCTACCTCTTCAAAGAGTATCGCAAATAATCCAACGGCAAAAGAAACGTCCCCCTGTTAATTGCTCTGAATAATAGCATCTGCGAAAAGACCAAAAAGTGTAAATGTAACATATACGTTGCCCTGGAAAACAGCATCCCCAAATGATTGTACTATAAATGTTTTGGGGCCAACATATCTAGTCTAGAGTTTAAAGCATCTGACCAGTAACACAAATGTTGCTAAATCAAATACTTGAGAAAACAAACATGAAACAAGTTTAATCAAAGGAATCTGTTGCAATGTCCAAGAGCACAGCAGTTGATGTCGATGCAAGTCAATGGTTGAAAGTGAACAAAACATGGATCAAGGAACAGCAAAACAATCCCAAACACAAGCAAAGCTACAACTGAAATAGAATTAATGTAAGCAACTGAGAGTTTAGGTATTTCTGCCAAAGGGTTGTGCTCACTGGGTTATGCTGTATTGTATCTCATGGGGTTATGTCTGGGATATACCGTATTGTATCTCATGGGGTTATGTCTGGGATATACCGTATTGTATCTCATGGGGTTATGTCTGGGATATACCGTATTGTATCTCATGGGGTTATGTCTGGGATATACCGTATTGTATCTCATGGGGTTATGTCTGGGATATACCGTATTGTATCTCATGGGGT
>JACXGK010001263.1:30473-73778 GCA_016801125.1 Novumbra hubbsi | reverse complement strand
TCCCACCCCACCCATCCCACTCCACCCATCAAAACTCCACCACACCTATCCCACCCCACACATCCCACCCCAACCATCAAAACTCCACCACACCTATCCCACCCCACACATCCCACTCCACCCATCCACCCAGAGGCGCTGGATCTGTACTTGTGTGACGGTGGAGTTATTCACTTCCACACATGAAAAACCTCTCCCTGAAAGCCTGCATGCCTCTGTTACCAGAACATTTTATTTTTAAATTAGCTGTGCAGGACTTCCATTTACTGAAAGGCTAGCCAGAAAGGGTTGGGCTTTGAGTCACTATTTGACTATTTTTACGTGAACAAGTAAGTGTTCCTAATAAAGTGGGTAGTATGTGTAGTTCATCATCATTCTGCCCAATACTTTTCTTATTCACTAAGGATTTGTTGTTGCCTCCAATTTATTAGGTATGTACAGGGTTCCATTATTTATTTTGCCAATGATTGAATTGGTAGGTGAGTGAGTTGTATAAACTTCACATACAAATTACTTGAATTGAAAATAAATTATGTCTGTTAAAATGTGACAGGTTTAAAGCTTTTTTTATTTATTACAGTAAACATTCAGTAATTATGTGAAACATGTTTAGGTAACTAAAGGAATTGCACAGCATCAAGGTACTTTTAACTTCAGAAAATGTAATTAAAATATCAGATCTTGAATCTTGTTTACGCTTTCCACCTGTGGATTTAGCAGTGTATGTTAGAGAACCCAAGATACAAGTACGCATTTCTTAGTTGTTTTTTGTCTTTAAGGATCTGCATTACAACTAAATTAAATTGGTTAAAATGCAATACACGTTCCTCTGTGGGAAAGCATGTATCGTATGTTCCCATTTGGCAGAAATCATTATACTGAAGGACCTAATAAAGAAAATAAGGAGGGCACAGAGGTCTAATCAGATGAAGAATTGACTGCAGGCAATCAAGAGGTTAATTATGAAATTAAACATCTTTCTATTGTAGCTAGTAACTCGTCTTCAGTTCCCTGCAACTCTTGAAGTGATTTTATATTCTAACTAAGAGAAAGAAAAGACAAAAGTGCAAAAATAATACATTTGAATGTTTTCTTTTTTTCTAGAGAGAGAAAGCTCTTTGTCATGCTTCAAATCCAACCTCTCACCTCCCCCTTTGGGCCTTTAGGAGCATCCTGTGACCCCTGACCCCTGAACAATAGAGGCCAGGACATTTCCCAGTGAGGAGCGACGTAGCCAACAACAGGAACATGAGGGTTGCTCCTGGGAAACAAACTGTTTATTGTGTGATGGGATGGACAGGGCCCTCTATCTCCCACTCATTCTCTTTCACACACATACAGACACACACAAAGACAGACATACACATTCACACATGTCTTACATTAGTTCCTAAAATGCGACAACAGTTTCAGCTGAGTCATGTCAGAAGAGGTAAAAGTCCTCTGTCAAAACCTGCTGCTTGGAAATTTGGCATAGATTACTTTGTAATGTTTTATGGGCTATTGTGAGATAGAATCAGACTGCAACCATCACTTTACTGTGCGTTTCTGTGCCTGGTTATCTAAGAGATGGTCTTTGCTTCCTGGTAAGGAGCGGGTTGGTGGTGTGGGTGGATAGCTGTGACACAGCCTTGGTGCCAAGTGTGTTTGTGTGTGTTAATGCATAGGCGTTTAGGTATTCACGTTGTACACGTCTGTTGGTGACTTCTCAACAAGGATAGTACAACAAGCAGCCTTTGACCTTATGGACATTTGACCAGCCCCCACTAGGAAACTAAAATCAATCTTCGGGTTTGTGGGTTTGGAGTTTGTTTAGGATGAAATTACTTTTGGGATTAGCGTTAGGAGTTAAGGTAATTCAATGTTAAAGTATGTCTTTGGTTATGGTATAAGATAGGATATTGATATAAAATTTATAAAAATGTGTGTGTGTGTTTTTCCTCTGTGATCACAAAATGTTGCATCTATCTATCCTTTAAACAAGTTTAAGCACTCTTTTTGCCTGCCTTTTGCCTTGTAGCATGGCATGGCTGTTCATTTGTTGTGGTTAACTCATGAAGTCAATTGACCATCTCTATCTTTTGTTGTTTGTATTCAATAAAGCATTAAAAGCTTTCTGTCCATTATTGGTTTCAAGGACACAGTCAGAGGAGGGAAGCTCTTTTGTGCATTTCCTTACCAAACCCCTTGGTTGATATAGGATACATCTAATTGAGAAACCTCTCTTTGGGATAGAAGTACTTTAAATGAGTTGGTTAAGGCAAAGGGCAATTTATTGTAACTATATTTGTTATGTATTATAGGTAAAACAAGCAAAAAACTAAATAAACGCTTCCAAATTCCACACTTGGATGTCAGTAGTATTCAGAAACTGTTTTTCTTTTTTGGAATGAAAGATGGGAGTTACAGCATGGTGTCAATAAACAGATAGACAGCTAAATGTACAAGTACTGGCTTCTGTCTTCCCAGTACAAACATGCCTGAGCAGCTCTGTGGTATCATTTCACATGGCTGAGTTGTTTTTACTACAGTTTTTCGTCATTATCACATGCCCGAGTTGTTGTTCCTATTGTTTTTAATCATTATCACATCGCTAAGTTGTTTTTACTACTGTTATTTATCATTATCACATGGCTGGGCTTTTATACTACTGTTTTTGTCATTATCACATGTCTGGGATGTTTTTACTACTGTTTTTCATCATTATCACATGTCTGGGTTGTTTTTACTACTGTTTTTCATCATTGTCACATGTCTGGGTTGTTTTTACTACTGTTTTTCATCATTATCACATGGCTGGGTTAGTTCAGGTAGTAGACAACAGTTTACATCACAGCCACTGTCGTTCTGTTTGAGAGGAAATCCCTCCTTTGTTTCTCAAGGAAGCTTGGCAAAATGGGAATACCTCAAAATGTCATCAGAACTTAAACAACTAAAAGCCTTCATTAATACTTAGCCTGTGATTTTTCAATGGACAGGAATAACTATTACAGTTCATGTCAATGACAATTACTAAATAGTCAATAAGTTGACTACTATTACAAGGCATATTTATAAAATCCCTTCTCTAGCCAAAACTTTGTCAGTATTAAATAAACAGACAAACAAAGAGACACAGCCCCCCTCAAAGTCTACTAATTCTCCCTCCCCAACATGCTTGAGATCTCTGTGTGATTGGTTGAATATCAACATACAGAGGATTTGGTTCAGTCACTTCTCATTTCATCATTGGTACTTGGGCCTATTTACACTACGATTATTTTATTTAGATAAAGATTTGCATTGTCTATATATTTGTTTTACATTTAAATTGTCAGTCATCCCCTTCTTACAGTAATATCTTACCCCCTTTCCACAGACAGCACCAGAGGTTCATTGCAATGTGAATGAGTATTGTAGACAACAGAAGTGACCTAGGATGCCAAATTATCCTTTTCATTGCCGTAATTAGCATAAGTGTGAAAGATCTACCTACACCACTCATCCTTGACCTTCTGACTAGGCTGGGAAACGCACCCCATACACCCAGGCCTTTAAACGCACCCCTCACAGCAGATCCAAATTACCTGAGTACTAATCAGCTAATGCCACTCACCTGTGCTCCCCTCTGCTCCTGGCAGGCTCTATTTAAGCCTGGTCCCTCACATTCTGTCTGTGTGAGGTGTTGTTCGGGTGATTTGCTGTTCCATTAAGCCTGTTTGTCCAGTATGTTACCCTCGTTTTAGATTAGTGTGAAAGACTCTCTCTGTATCCTGACCTGTGCCTGCATGCCTGACCACCTCTCTGGATTATCCCTTTCTGCCCTTCGGCCACTTGTCTACATTGATACCCAGTTACTGACCTTCTGCTTGCCTTTCAACTTTTTGCTTTGATATAGTGTTGTACCATCCTTCTCTGTGTGCATTCGTTACAAACCAGGTATCTTCAGAGAACTTTAGAGAGGAGCATCGTAAACAGAGTAAACAAACTCTATCTGACAAACACATAAGTTCTCAACTTTTCATATTGATCGGGTTGGTACATCTAGTCACTTGTAGTTGTTCTATTGAAATCAAACTTTAGTTTATGAAAATAACTAAATAGATACCATAATAAACAAGCAAGCTAACCAGCAATCTAGACCTGTTGCTCAAAGCAATATACTGAAATGGCACTGCTAGCTAGTTGGTGCTATACATTCCCGTTGAAAATGTAAATACAAATATATCTGTGTGGCAGTAATGTTTATAGATTCTTGGGCGAATAGAAATACGTGAATGTTTGAGATTCAGCGGGCCTGGCAAAGTTACCTGGGGGAGGAAGAGACTGACCGCTTAATAGTAATAGTCTTGTCTGAGATTCTAGGTTAGTAACCATGCTTATCATGTAAACAAAGTAAATTAGATCTTTTTGTGCAAAGATCTCAGATCATAAATGAGACATCATATCAAATGTTCACAAACAAAGTCAATTAAGTAAACAAAGCTGAATAAAGAACAGGCAAGTAACCAGGGACCTCTTATGAGTCGGCCTTGTCTACCTGTCAGAACTTCTACCGGCCAAGGAGATTAAATCTTTGTGGGATTCCATTTTTCTTCACATGGACTAGGTTATGTGACACACATTTCCAATTTCAGTGCTAAAGTGGACGAGGCATGGACTGATTCAGACTTCCTTTAGACTGGGTCAAAGGGCCATCAGCTGACACCTTAACATCGACAAACAAAATCAAATCAGAGTTAAGAAAATTGCCCATGAAACAGTGATTGGTGCACAGAATGACCCTATTCTAATAGATTAGTCAAAGAAGCACGGGACTGTGCCCAGGAGATGCTGACTTTGCTGCAATTGAGAATTGGTTGCATACACTGTGATTGTATAATGAAATCACGAACAATGGTGCAGAGATTCTACAAATATGTCTCTGTAAGTAGGAACAATACATATTTGTTTCATATAACCTCTGAAAAAGCTTTAGTGAAGGTAGAGAATCTCGAGGGGCTGTCACAGGCTATGCTCAGCTTAAATTGGCATGAGCCAGTAATTCAGACCCGATCAGCAGGACCCATTTAAATTACTGTGATTTGTGTATCTGCATTGTCACAGCAGCTTTGCCTTTGGTTGATGGGTCAATAAAGGAAGATGTTTTGCTGAGGTTTTGAAGCGGCTGGGTGCTGTACTACATTTAATTCCCTAGTTTCAAAAATCAGACCTTAATTGCTTAAAATTAGAATATGTTCTTAGTACTTACCTGGTTAAACATTTAAATGAAATACAATAGAAAGAAACCAAATAACAAAAAACCTGTAGTTTCTGTCTTTGGGACATCATCTAACCACAACTCTTTATACTTTGACAGAAGTATTCCATTGTATTCGCCCCCCCCCCCACACACACACCTAAATCATACCTGTCCCTAGGCATCTACACTAAGACACATACAACACGTAAGATGTAACTATAAACTCCTTACTGCTGAGATAGGTGGGGGGGGTTCCCTAGCCGTTGGAAATGGGTAAGCAAGGAAAAGGAAATACCTTTTTCATCTACCTAAATTTGTTCTCTATTCTTATCCCCCTGGCAGGCAGTCGATGGCTACTGATGCAGTTTTTGTTGCCGAGTCAAAGTTTAGAGCCCCTGTAGCCAGTGAATGCACACTGGTATTTTAAAGAAGGCAACACTGGTGCAATGACTGTGGAAGGTTTTTTCGAACTGATGCTTAAGGCTAACACTGAGTGTGGGAAAACAACTGTATGCTGATGAATGTCTTCAGTGAGTATGTAGAGTCAGTGTGGCCTGAAGAGCTATCTCTACTATTGGGCAATCTTAGGCCTTAAAAGGCAACCTCTAGCATTCGGCTAGTTGATGCCTGATCAGCTACCTTTACTATTAGGCTTGGTTAGGCCCGAACAGCTACCTCTACTTTTGGGCTAGCAGAGGCCTGGACAACTACCTCTACTATTGAGCTAGCTGAGACCTGAACTGCTATCTCTACTACTGGGTTAGCTGAATCTGATTACAGGCAGGCCCCGAGGACAGTCGGGTCATTGAGAGCACAGAGATGAGCAAACAATAAGATATTATCTTAAGGAATCTCTAGCTTTCCAAAGGAAAATGGTCCATCTCAGTGTCACATTGACGATAGGATCCTCAACCTGACATTGAATCAGCCATTTAAGAAGAATGAACACTGCCACCCATTCATTGATACTCACTAAAATAATGAGAGCTCTTTTTTCACCCTTGTTTAAGACATATAAAGGGAAACTCATGAGGCTTTGCAAGACAAGGCTGTGCAGAAATTGGAGCATGCAGCTGACTCAGAAATGAATACGCCTTTACAATGATTGAATATTGACTGAACAATCCTTTGGTCTATCACCATGGTACTTGACAAAGCTATTGAAAAACACATATCACATTAAATGTAAACACTGAAAAGGTTCTGCAATTGAATGTGTGACTATGTATACTAACCTTTTGTTTAAGAAAATTAATTCAATCATTTTTTCACATTTCTCCAGCCCCTAACAGCTTACTGTTTTTGTATATTGCTGAAGACATACAATTAATGCAAAGCTGAAAGCATTCTACTCAATAATATCATAGAAATATACATGCACTGTAAAAAAGTGCTATATTGTGCTACATTGTCATATGTTATATTACTGTACATTTTGTCATTTTCGCAGATACTCTTATCTAGTGTGACGTTAAGTTAGTGCATACATTTTAAGATAGCTAAGTAGAAAGATCACGTATCTGAATAGAAGGTAGCACATTCTACTCAATTAGTTATCAGTAAAATTCAGTGCTGGAAAAATACAATGTAAACATAGCAACCATAGTAATACAACAGGGGGGGTGAAGTTATTTAGGTTTAGGTCTTTGAAAAGGTACAATTTCAAGATATTTTCTTAAAATAGGGAGAGCCTCTGCCATCCTAGCCTCAAGCTGAACGTGGTTCCACCAATGGGGCGCCTGGACAGTGAACAGTTTTCACTAGGCAGATCTGGTGCTATAACTGGAACACAATGGCTATACAAAGAGCCTGTGCAGGATGCATGGTTTCTACATTTGCTTGTAGGTACAGAGGGAAGTTCCCCTTGTAGCTTTTTAGGCAAACCTTGTTTTAAATGCTTCAACTGGAGGCTAGTGGAGTGAGCAGAAGAGCAACCTGATAGGAGAGCTTGGGAAGGTTGAAGATGGATGGCACCAAACATGAGTAGAAGGATGACAGCAAAGTTGAAAAAGTAAACATTATATGTTCACTCACTACCTAATCCTAGCAAAGACTGGAACGTCTTGGAGGACCTCTACAAGCCACAAAAAAACACAACACAAACACATGTTGCACAAGGAATTCCTTGTTTTTACACTGAGACCCATTAAAATCAAACAAAGTATAGCTTTATCCAAAATGTATTTCACAATTGTAAATTTAACAGTGACAACAAATTATTTCCTGTATCTGCCGTTGGTTTCTATAACGAATAGGCTTGTTTTCCAATTTGGCTTTAATTCTTAAACATCACCCTGCACAGCCACAAGAGGTATGGCCACCCCTTTGAGCCTGGTTTCTCTCTAGGTTCCTTTGGCCCACATAGGGGTTTTTTCCTAGCCACCGTGCTTCAATCCTGTTGTTGCGTGCTCACTGGGGTTTTAGGCTGTTTTTTTTTGTGAAAGCACTTTGTGCCAACAAAGTGTTCTGTTGTAAAAATGTTATTGATTGACATGATATGACGGTGTTGACACCTGCAACATGTTTGTTCTCTTTCATTTACTCACATGCATTCTAGCTCTATTGTGAGGATGTAAGTTGTGTGTTTCAGGGATTACATTTTCCTAGATGTATCAAAGAAGACTGAAAATGCTATATATAATATCTTGTAAAACATTTATTATCAAAAGTTACATAATCAATGAAGACAAGTGAGTCAGTTCTAGCGGCAGCCATACATGACACCAAACATAACATCCAGTCCTTCAAATTGTACTCCTTTTTTTTCTTCAAACTTTCCATTTGCCATCACTCTCATATTTGTTCAGCTTTGTATAATTCCCCTCCAAGTCCACAATCAATCCTTGTATTTCTTGTACTTTTCTCTCTCCTCCAACCCAACACAAGAGGTCGTGTGCCATTGCAATCTTCACTTGCTCCCAAAAGTATTGCCTTTGTTGCATACATGCCTTTCGGATTACATTCCAATAGAAAAATGTCTGCATATAAGTTACAACAGCCAAATTGGTGGCATTTAGGCCTATATTAATGAGGTTTTTTTATTTCCTTACTACTTGGCCCTTCCTTGTGTTTTGAGGCTTGGTTACTTATAGAAGCTCACAGAACAGGGCTGCGGGCAGTTGATCCTGCAGTGAAGTAAAACTGAACTTTCGGGTGACCTATTATCCTAATCCCCTCTTCACTACACTATTCCTCTCTACCTGGTTTATGTCACTCCAAATTCCGAGGTTTTGCCTTTAACCATATAAACTCTTTGCCACTGTCTCTGCTCTCCTTAGTCCTCTAGCCCCTCCACCCCCTTAATTCCTCTGTTGAAGACTTTGTCAACCACTTTGAAAAGAAGGCTGACCACATCCGCACCTAATTCACTCTCCCTATTGAGTCCACTGGTCTCACATACACAGAACAATCTTTTTCCCTTCTTTCACCAGATAACATTTCTCAACTGGTGATGTCTGTCTGCCTGACAACTTGCCCTCTTCACCCCATGTCCTTCCACTTTTTAGAACTCTCTAGATTCATTTTTACATTTCTCACTGACCTCGTTATAGGGTAATCCTACCCCAGAAATACACATTCAAATATCCTCATGTTTGGTGAATTACATATTTTATTAGTGGGAAAACCAGTTTTTTCATAATCGTTTAACTTACAGTCACCTTGGAAACATGACCCTAACCCTAACCTTAGAATTCAATCTATCTGAAAGCAATTGATGTTAGGTGACAATGGTTTTTAGTTGGGAAATATTTGTTGAAATTGAAATATGTTACTTTTCTTTGGTGGATGATTAGTCACCAGTTGGGTGCTTTTACTGACCCATTTAAACAGCCATGTTCTTTACCTTAAAGTCCAACGAGGACATCTTGTGGACATGGCTCACACATAGTTTGTGAGTTGCTCTGTCTGTGCTGCTGCATGCCTAATTATTTTAACTTTAAATTATAGTTTTTTCCAATTGTTTACACGCGTTTACTGAATCTTTGGCTCATTTTCCTAAAACTCTTAACACAAAATCACCAACGCAAAATGCAAAAATCTACAAATCTCAAGCAAAAGCAAACACTGCCTTAACAGTTTTCTTTCGATTGCGGAAGCACAATTTTGAAAACAGGGCCGGTTTGTCAAAATACTACACACAATTAGCACAACCCTACACTAAAGTAGCACAACACTTAATTTGCTAAATGGAACACTTTTGTCAAAACTATACACAACTTCATAAAAACAATATTTTGTTACCATACGAAACACACATTTTATATGACTTCAATCTTTTTGAACTAGTTACACACTGTTGTTGCTTACCTAAAACACTTTTAGCAAGTCTAATTCTCAGTGATTAGAGTACTGTAAATAAAGTACACAGAGAAAGTCCAACTATACAATAGTTCACCAAACACTACACAAGACCAATGCTGCAGACTGAGGAAAATATCATTGATTTCTCTCCATATACCCAAATCAGTCAACATGTCAACATGGAGAATCACAACAAAACATGTCCCAGTTTTCATGCAACCACAGTAGTGTGCATAACACTGTTAGCTCAGCAAACAACAGAAAAACGTAAACTACTGTATCCAGTACAGGTTACAATTACCGTAAATAACAACAACAAACAAAAAATAATCTGAAAAAAACTGACAATATTGTACAGAAAATACTACTGTAAACATACTATACATTATCTCTTCGCCTAGCTGGATCTCGCCAGAGAATTTCATCAACATCACAAGCAATATCCTCGTTAGCAAGACAACGCGGGAAGAACTGTCTTGAATGTGGAATCCATCCTTGCACAGCTGCGGCGTCGACTTGGTCCCAGGCGTCCTCCATGGCCTGAATGAGGGGTACCTGAGCCTGGGGCTGGAGATCGTAAACCTTCCATCGCCATGCAGAGAAAAAGTCTTCGATAGGGTTTAGAAACAAAGAGTATGGTGGAAGGTATAGTACTGTCAAGTGTGGATGGTGTTGAAACCAGTTTTGGACCAAAGCGGAGCGCCAGCGCCTCCACATACTCATCCCGCAGCCGTTTGACCCTCTCTGAATTCCACTCAAAAGGCACTCGATAAAGTTGTTTCATTTAAACCTGATGTCTTTTCAGGATGCGTGCCAGTGTTGACTGAGAGACCTGATGGACATTATTGAAAATGGCATGGTTACCGATAATGTTTGCTTGTAGTTCTCTGAGCCTCATTATTGGCCAAAACCATGTTTATTATCTCTCTCGCTTGTTCTTGCGTGAATATGGGCCCCCTTCCTCCTTGTTGTTCCCGACCCTCACTCCTACGAAGAGAATGATCCATGTAACTTACTGTACAATGTCACAGGAAGGGGTATCACAAGTGCTGATATGGTGCATATAATAAGCGTCTGATTACTGTAACTGTAGACAGATCTTCTTTTACCTGTTGTCCTGTCGAAAAGTCCTTATGACAGTTGCCACTGAATATTTGCTAAGATTTGTCTGAACTCTCAGTCCAGCCTCCCTATGCGTCAATCCGTGGTTCACAACATGGTCCACTAGAGTTGCACGAATGTCATTTGATAAGTTTGGTCCTCTTCTTTGTGCACGTTCTCCTCCTGCTTCAGGTCTTCCTCAACCTCTGGCTCGGCCTCTGCCTTTTCCTCTACCTCCTCCTTCTCCTCCTCTCACCCTCACTCTTCTTCTGACTCGTTCCATTTTGGTTAAAGGCAGGTGCACCTACCTTCTGCATTTGTATAGTGCTTAAACCTGATTGGTGTGTCTATAGTTTAGCAATCATGTGTTTGTGCACCTAATGGCTGTGTTTAACAGATTGGCTCATAGTTGTGATCATTTGACATTCAGTGCTTTGGAATTGCAAGGAAGTGACATCATAATATACTTCTGTGTCTGATGTATACAAGTGTGTTTAGTGTTTTGCAAATCACTGTGTGTAATGTTTTGCAAATAGTGTGAAGTTGACAATGTGCTTACAGTTGTGCAAATCTAGCCTTGTGTTTTGCTCCTTGAGTGTAAAGTTTTGCTAATTGTGGAAAAAGTTTATTTTTAGTGTGTAAGCAATCGTAAAAAACTGTCAAACTGTTTTGTCTCTTTCAAAACGATTTTTTGGATCAAAATAACACATTTCATATATATAGACCTGTCTACCAACCAACAACACACTGATGTGCTTAACAATATCCCATCAGTAGGTTTATTCCTTTTGCATTTTCAGTGTTACCCTATAGCCGGTTGTGAAAGATTGTCACAGTAATGTATACCTACTCAAATATATAAACAAACACACACAAATGCAATACAGTAACAAAATCATATTTATTTATTTTTGTATGTAACACTTTACATACCAAACAGGAGAAAACCAGGAAAAACTGTGAGGTTCAGAGTGATGTTTGGAACCCAATTGCACGACGATGGTGGAGTGGTGAGAACTGACCGTTTATAATGCTTACTCTAAATAAGACTAAGCAGAAAAGGTTAGGTGGAGGTAATAAATGCTACTAAGCACTAAGAAAACAAAAAGGCATGAAAGCCAAAACTCTACAGAGTAAAGTAGGTCAAATAACTAGATACGTAGCCGGGACAAAACTGGCGTAGTACTTGGTTTGAATCGACAAGGGGAAGTCGAAAGGCAGAAAACTAAGTAGGGTGGATAATGAGTTCATGAGGGACAGGTGTGTGTGGAGAGGACAGGTGCTTAATGACTGGGAGTGTTTTGACTGACAGGCGCACCGCGCTCATAATCCACCAGAGGGTGCAGTTGGACCAGCAGCGCGCAGGTCAGGGTGGAAACCTGACAAAAACATTCAGTTAGATAAAGGGTTTTCTGTAAAATAATATAAAAGGAAAGTGACTCATTGTTACAAAACTCAAAAAAGACAAAAACACATGCAAAAATGTAGGACAAAAGAAATTGCATCCTATTTTGGACTGGCCCGGTAGAAACTCACGTTGTCCCAGATGACAACGTACCTGGGCTGCTCTGGCCCACCCCTGTGCTCGGCTGGAATGAGGATGCCATGAAAGCGTGTCCAACAATGTGATGAGAAGGGCGGTGTTGTAGGGACCAAGGTTGGCATGGTGATGGAGGATGCCTTGCTGGCTAACAGCTCCTGGAGAGCTCCAAGACTCTGAAACAGACAAGACAATATGTGAAATACACCTAGAGCAGTCAGTATGGTGAGGCACAATACGCTGGATTACAGTACTGTCATGTGTCTATACAGCGCTGATATAATAGGAAATTCACAGAATAGTACTTCTTTGCACATATTTATAGCGCTGCTCTTTAACTTTCCCTGAGCTTTTCTCAAACGGCACCCTGTAGACCTGTTTCATCTGGATTCGGATTCATTGTGATACACGGTCCAATGTAGACAAGTCCACCTGGTGAATGTTATTGAATATTGTTTTGTCTGTATGTGGTTCTGGATTTCTCGTAGTCTAATGGTATTGTTTGCCACCACCATGTTTACAATAGGTCTCCTGTTCTGCCGGTGTCTTCCACCATGGCCTGGCTGTCTCAGTTCTGCAGAAGATCCATGGTCCATGATATGGTTGTTTACAGTAATATACAATAATCTATTTTCTTTAAATATGAAATGACATTACTGTAACATTGGCCACCAATCAGTGAGTAACATAGGCCTGCTGACATGTCAGACTGCAATATACCACATTATACATACATAAATGGCATAGTGTAGATGGTAGGTATGGATGATAGATGACACTGTGTAGCGGCTCAGGTGGGGCTGAACTCTCTGCCCAGAGCCTCACTCATACTCAATTGATGGTTGAGCACATGATCAACCAATGTGGCCCTGAACTCATCTGATACAACTGTCTTTTCTCTTCCTTCTCATCCTCCTCTTCCTCTCACTCCTTGACCTCAAGCTCTTGCTTCACCATTGACTTCCATGTTCTTACAAAACAGGAGAGCTCATTGGGATTGGAGTTTCTTTCCAAGGGGACAACAGAGATTTTTATTTTGAAGGTGGTGCCTAATGTAAAGAACTGTGAGTAGTGTTTTGCAAAAAGTGTGCTACAGAATTGGAAACTGAATGTAAACCATGAAATGTGCTTGCAATTTTGCAGACTTGGTTAAGTACATTTCATTTGTTTACGTTTCAGGTTTCATTTCAAGTTTCAATTAAAGAGTGTAAACAATTGGGAAAAACTGTAATTTAATGCTTACAGTTCTTCTGAATTGCTATAACACTAAACCCCATTCTCTGAACCAATTTCCCAGTGGCCTAAACCAGTTTGTTGAATTTGTCTCTTTTGGAAAAACCTTATATATTCAGGTAGTTGCAATTTGCCTTCAATCTGCTTGCAACACTCTAAACACATTCTCACTCACTAAATCACATTTCACACTGTGATGCACTCCTGTTGTAAAATGTTAAACACGGGTGTTAAAGTTAAACACAACTATAACACAGTTGTCATTGTTTACACAGATGCCCTGAAAATAGTTTGAATGATGTGATCAAATGTGTGGGGGGGGTATGGTTGTAACTGACTTGTATGATGCTCATCATACTGGCACCGAGAATGACCGCCAAAACAAGATGGCCAGAGAAGCCCCAGTGATTTAAAAGTCAGTGCTTTGCAACACTTACTGAATTTTTCTTTTTTTCTGTTGTTGGGGGAATTCTGACCATGAGCTTGCGGGTTTCGTCTTGGCACATTCTGGAGCACCTTAGGGTGGGCGCATGCCTCATGTCTTAAGGATGTTCTCAGGACATTAAGTGGATGTAGCACCCAGGCGCTGTTTACACGTGGTGGAGCTGGTTCGGGAGAACATGGATGGCCCCAATTGCTATGGATGGTTTATATTCACATGGTTCCAGGGATCGGTGTCCTCTTTGTTTGAGAACCGCTGTCAGGGTTAAACGCATTTGCATACACTTTGTGGCCCAAGGCTCTCCTTTGCACATTTTCTTTTCCACGGCAGTGCGCATTCCCCCTCTGTTGGTAAGATTGAAATCTGAGAGGCTGTCATTTACGTGATAGCCCGCGACAGTCCGGAGGTGCTGTAGTTGCGGAGATCAGCCAGTTGCTGATTGTGAGCAGTGGCGAATACCTTTGCTCAATTGAGATTTGTCTTAGGTTTGAGGCAACTTTCTATTGGTAAGATCTCGTTGAAAATGGCTCCAACTCGCGCTCTAATCAACCAAGCTATTGAGAGATATGTGGCGCTTTTTCGACGCGCTGGGACTGTCTCTTAAACTCTGGTCGAACAGGGCCTTGTTACATCCCAATTCGGCTTACTTGCTGAAGATTGTGTAGCTCTCATTCAGGTCCCAAAATGTGGAGCGAGAGAGAGGAGTCTCCGTCGGTTCCGTGCGTGCCTTGGCACAGCGGAGAATCAAACTGATTTATTAAGTGACGGGACGTCCGTTGCCTTTGGGAGTCAAAGCGCATTCCATTTGTGTCATGGCTGTTTCTGCTGCTCTTGTTAGAAGCGTGGAGATAGAGGATATTTAAGAGGTGTAGTCTTGGTTGACACCTTTCACGTGTATCCAATAATATCTCGTGGATATATCCTGGGGATGTGTTTAGGGATAAGACATGTGAAGTATGGTACTGCGATGGGGTACTTTTGTTATCACTTCGTTGAGGAGACGATTCATGTTACAGCTTTTATGCATGGCTGCCCACTTGTCTGTTAATAGACGTGGCGGTGCCAACGACTGATTTTTCAGTGGGATAAGGCCGTGGTTGGTGTTAGCTGGACTTGACCTGAATGCATGTGGGTACGTCTGAGTGTGTCAGGAAGTGCCTCTTAGCAGGGCGCACCTCGGCGCTGAACCAATAGGAGCAGAACTCCCCCTATGGCCAGAGCTCCACAAAATAGAACAATAGTTACCAGAGTTCATGAAACCGCAATTCTAGTAGTGGAGCGGAGCCCCATAGGAATTTCTGGCATTGAGCAGACATCCGGAGTCGACTGAAGTATTCCGGAGGACAAACGGTGGGAGCACCTCATAATATATGTTGCTGCCCTCTCATTGACTGACACTGAATGCGTATTCTCAAGCTGGCGGCCCCCAGTGCAGCAAGGGTAAACCACTGGGACAGAGCTCCCCCTACGGGTCTACAATCATAGAACTACAGTTACAAAACTTCGGTGTCTATCGGTTTCCTACCGGCTTTTAAAAAGCCATAGTGTGCCAATTCAATGATGCAGTAACTGGAGCGCATCCAATATGTCCCAAAATGGTATAGGAACAGAGCCCGGGACCAATCTAACTCCAATACAATAGGTGGCGGTAAATACTCATTTTAGTTGGTTTCAATCCGTCAATAACAGCAAAGAATAATTTTTGCCAGCCAAATTATTTCTCATCTCGCGATATTCCGGAACCGTTCAATCGTAGTGGAACGAGATTGCTGGTGAGAAAGCTAGCAAAACCTAGACTAAGAACTAGCTAGCCAAAACGGTACCGTGAAAGTAGCAGGATTTTTTTTCCCTCGAAAACCCCCACGACATATACATTATTTATTTACATACGAACGGACTGCTTTGAAAACATCGTAATTTAACTCACGTTTCTGTACCAAGTGTATTAGAGCCTTATCTTATTAAACGAGCAATGGCGTTGAAAAGAATTCAAAAGGTGAGTGTTTGTTATTGTTTGCTTAGCTACTACTACTATAGTCCGCTAAGTAGCTATTTCTTCCTCCGATCTACAATACGCATTGCAACCAGCTAGTCAGCTACATAATTACGCTTAAATTTCTGTATTTCTTCACGACCGTTTATCACTTCATTTATCTACCGAACATATGTATTTTTCCCAACTACTTACTGATCAAAGACGATGACCAATGGTGGCCTTTTGCGATTGACGCATTGACGTTGGCAACAGTAATGTTAAATTGTAGCTAACTAGTTGTTAGCAAGCTAGTATGCAGTAGGTAACGTCAGTTGTTAGCTTGCTAACCATACCAGGGCCTTAGCAGGTGGATAGTCTTTTTTGCTAACTAGGTGACACACATTTCAGGTAGCTATTGTCTCTGCCTGAAGTAGATTAGGTTTGCAGACAACACATCTTTGCGTTTTAGAAAAAAATCGAGTCATTCATTTGTGTTCAAACGAATAGAGTAGAATTTGACGCTACCTTGCTAATGCTAGCCAGCATTAACGATAGCTATCATTTTGCCATCATGAGTGTGCTGGAAACTAATGCGCAGGCGTTATATGACAGCTGTTTGCATGTCGCCAAAATACTGAACCCCAATGTCAATGTGGCCATATATGGAATTGCAAATGGGGCACTGGGGCAGGCAAGTGTATTTATAACAAAATGGAGAGCGTTTACATCTGTATTGTAGTTAGTTAACGTGAACTGTATTACCGAGTGTCTACTTATTCGTGTACAGTAATACAGGAAGGTCCTGCCATATGAACTTAACGTGTACTTGACTTGTAGGTACCATAGCTTTTAAAATAATAAGCCATTTATCAAGTGTTTGTATCCAACTTGACTTTGCTGCAGTCATTTGAACAATGCAGTCTAGGATGTGGACAGTGACACAAGTTATGGCTCTGTAATCCAACACTGGATTTAAAATGATAGTGATGACGAATTGTATGTTTTTTTTATCCATGACAAATGAACCATTTAAAAACAGCACATTTTGAATTTAGCCCCCTTCGTTTATGGGTCTCAAAAGTGTTTATAAAGCTGGCTTCAAAGCCTCTTGTTAGGCGGACCTGTTTACATGTACAAGAAAGTTGTCAATGGTTTAAGGCCTTAACTTTGTTGTTGGTTGCTGGTGTGTAATTACACAAGGACCAAAGACGTGTCAATGCAAGTCATGCCGGCAATTATGAAGCAGATTAAATCAATTACATAGCCAAAGCATTAGGCTTGTCAAAAATCAATGGTTTGGTGCATTAAGATGAAAAGCACTGATTCACTCAGCAGTGACAAATTATCTCCCTACGCTTGGTAAGATGTCTACAGTGGATGACCAAAGAATGCTCAATGCAATGATGAAAATAAAATCTGCAAAGAACCGTGTGGCACATGAGCATCACTTGTCCAGGAGGTAGGTGTGGATATGTCAGCCTCTGCCATTTTCCAAAAACGTAGCCTGCCACTACCATTTGCTCAAGACATAGCCCGGCACTGCCATTTGTCAAAGACTTAGCCAGTCACTACCATTCACCAAAGATTTAGCCAGCTAAACTACAGAGACTGCACTGCGAGGTGCAAAGACACTAGTTAGCCTTAAAACTTTAGAGTTTTGGGAAATATATTGCTGACAGACAAGAAACATTAACACATGTATTGAGATATAATGATGTATATACACTAATTAAAGCAGTCAGTATGGACTTTTGCCTCTTAGATATTGTTTAAGATCAGTTCCAATGTGCTGGAATCTGGTGTTAAAACAACAACCCTTGTCACTTTCCAAATCTGAATGGTATGCACTGTAGTTTTAGATGTGGGTGATCCTGAGAAAAATACCCACTATCCTGGCATTGGAAGTCCCAATAATGTTTGTAGCTGATGTAAATATATTTCTTTACCAAGCCGGCATGGGGATTTAGTTTTGCTACTTTTTTGGTAAATTCTCAGATGCTTGAATTCATTAGGTGTTCAACTCATTCCATGGAGGTCAGTGTCAGAGTTTTTGCTTATACTTGATTATTTCCTTGTCACAAATAATTTATGATGTCCATTCACCTAGTCGTATGTGGACTTTGATTTAAAGGACAAAAATCAGCAGATACCTGGCCCTTTATGAAATGGGTTCAACTCTCCTGATCTTCTGCTAAGTCACTGTTGTCCAACAGTGTGTTGTAGCTCATTATTTAAACTCTGGATGTTGGTTTTGTCCCTTCTGTTTTTGCCAGTTATTGTATGATTGTGTAAGTCAGTTTAGTATTCATTTACTAAAAAGTTACAAAAGAGAGAGGCTTATTGAACCTGTCCAGGAAGAAATGTACATTTCAAAATATTGCCCCTAATGTTATACAGCCCACATATGACTACTAATAAAATTTGAGTTGTAGAGAACAGCAATCCCTGTAAAACAGTAGACTGCATGTCCGTGACAGGCTGTATCTGATTCTGGAATTATATAGAAACTATTAATTTATAACCGCACATGTGTCACTGCCTGTTAGGTCAGAGAATTGCATTTCTTTTTATGCTTACATTTTGGGGTGTGACGTGACTACCCTCAGTGGCTTGTGGTCTCTTCCACCATGTAAAGGAAAAAACAAGAAGGCAATCGCTAGGTATGTTGGTAGCAGGTTGTCGCAAACCAAAAACATTTTGTTGAAATTTCTCAGAGAAAGTTTGATCTCGGAAAAAGAATGTTACCGTTGTGTCCTCTTAGAAAGCAAACTTATTTCATATCAATAAATGTTTGCTCTCAATACAAGTTGTTACAAATGGTTATAACTCAGTATATAGCTATACATTGGAATGGACTAGTTTGGGTTACGTTGGACTGGAGGGCACAGGCTTTCTCTTGTGGTGGACTGAAATAGCAAGCATATATTCTGATGTTCCCAGTAGAGATCTAATCAGGCCTAAAAACTTGAGTCCAGATTGACCATGGCCCTCTTTACTTTTGACCTATAACAGGCTGGCCCAAACCGTGTAAATATATTGAGCCCAAAACTTAAATAACCTAAATTAAAAAAACAACCTTAAAACCATAGACCTATATTGCAGAAATGAAGTGTGGAGAGAGACTGGGGGCAGATTAAAGTTGAATTTGTGAATACAAGAAACATTACAGTGCATCCCTTAGGTATTCACAGCGCTTCACTTTTCACATTTTGTTATGTTACCGCCTTATTCGTAAACTGATTCAATTTCTTTTCTCAAAATTCTATTGTGGAAAAAACATCTGTTGAAAATAAGACTGCTTTTGCCATGACACTCAAAATGTCCACTGATCATCCTTGAAATGTTTGCCAAAAGGCACCTGAAGGACTCTCAGACCATGAGAAACAAAATTCTCTGGTCTTATGAAACAACGGTTGAACTTTTTGAACCAGACATCGCTCATCAATTGGCCAAAACCAGGTTCATCTTGCAACAGGACAAAGACCCTAAGCACACAGCCAAGGTAAAGTAGTGGCTTTGGGACAACTCTGTGAATGTCCTTGAGTGGCCCAGCCAGAGACCTGACTTGAACTTGATAGAACATCTCTGGGGAGATCTGAAAATGGTTGTGCACCAACGCTTCCCATCCAACCTGATGGAGATTGAGAGGTCCTGCAAAGAATGGGAGAAACTGTACACGAATAGGTGTGCCAAGCTTGTAGCATTATACTCGAAAATACTTAAGAAAAAAATTATTTAATCAATTTGGCTGTAACAACAAAATGTGGTTAAAGTGCAACACTGAATACTTTCCGGATGCTCGTATATCTTTGTAAATCTGACGTGTACACGGTTAAAAATGGTTCGGGAATAAATATTTTATTGCATAGGTGGTGGCTACACCAACACGCATGGTTGTGAGTGCTCGCTCATTCTTCCATCTGGATCACAAACTGATTTTTTTAATTTCCACATTGTATGTGAGTGAATAACAATAAGTGATTTAGGCCTAATATCTACTGTATTAATGTGTGATCGTGAATGGATATGTATATTAGATCGCACAGTCATCTGGTACCCATTGTGTTTGGACTGAAATTGAAAACTCCGGTTTCCAAGCCTCTAGTGCAGTGTTTCTCAACCCTGCTTCTGGGCGCCCCCCTGCCCTGCATGGTTTAGATTTCTCCCTGCCCTAACGTACCTGATGTAGCTCATGAAGGACTCCATAATGTGCTGATCCTTTAAATCTGGTGTGACAGAGCAGAGAGATAACTGTTTTTTCATTTCAGGAGCTGACAGATTTGCAGAGGGATCCACCTGCACAGTGCTCAGCGGGACCTGTTGGAGATGATTGTATGTAACTAGGGGTTACATGCTTTTATAGTGATAACATGGTGTCTGTGTGTATTAAATATGTAAATTCAGCAACTTATTTAAAATATATTGCAGCTCTTTATTTTCAGAAATTGCATTTTGCGCAATCACTTACCATATTTTGTATGTTGACGAATTTACTGTTACATGTTTTTCCACTTTCCATTTTTCATAAAACTATTTCTGTCGTGATAATAGGGTGGTTCCTAAAAGCCTTTTCGCATTTTACCTTTGAATTTCATGATAAAAAATTCAGTTTTAATTTATCCCTGAAAATGTGTTCGTAAACACAGGTGGACACTACCTCCCATGGTCAATAGTCCTTGACCCTGTCGGTATTAGCTGATTCCAATTATTTTGCAGGCTGATACTTGCTCAGCCCTTAATGTTTTTGTGCAGTGTTCATGGTGTTAAGTGTGCGTTGCCAAAGCCTGCAGAAGCAAAGTTTCCGAGATTGGTCTCATCTCTGCTTCATACCACATTTGCTCATATCTATACCCCATTATTTTTAGTATGCAGACATTTTCTATTATTGTGAAATCATCAACAAATAAGGATAAGTGAAATGACGGCAAAATGCAATTCTGTTGTTGCTATTCATACATCTTTTCTGGAATCAAATTCTGTCTGTATTCACAGAGTCAGTTATTTTATCTTATGTGTATCTAACACTTTCTGTTAGATATATTAGTAGCGTGTAGAGTGCATACCCATAATTGTATGCATCTTTAGATGGGTCTTTTAACCTATATTTCTTTTTACAGTGTTTCACTGGCAGGCGACAATAATGGGTCCAGTATGTGATTTTCTATTTTCTCTTATTTCCATGTAGCTTAACAACAAAACTTTACATTTATTCTTGTTTTTCTAAACATGTTTTTACCCTTTCTGGTAGCACTTTGCATGAGTTCCCCCTAATTATTATGCAACTAACAGTAAAGTCATAATAACAAAAGGTTCATTTGTTCTCAATGTCCCTATGGGAATGTTTTACTACGTTGGGTCCCTATCAACAATTCCACAAGTGAAACCAGTGTCGATGCACCTTGACGGTTTGTACACTGGAATTATCAGTCCGTTTTTCTCAAGTTTGTTCTTTTCTTTTAGAATGACAGTCCTTATCAGGGCGGGGTGTTCTTTCTTACTATTCACTTCCCGACAGATTACCCCTTCAAACCACCGAAGGTAAAAAAAATAATTAAAAAAAATCACATTTACATAAAAAAATTAAATTCTTGTGTGTGGAACTGGTTTAGAAATAGTTTTTATTAATTTGCAGGTTGCATTCACGACAAAGATTTACCACCCTAATATCAACAGCAATGGAAGTATTTGTCTTGATATATTGAGATCACAATGGTCACCTGCGCTTACTGTCTCGAAAGGTAAGTCCCTGTGTCTCTTATACAGCTTGGTGGTTGTGTAAAAACATGGTCAATGGCAATTGTTTCAGTTGACCTTTGTGGTTTTGATGATCTTAAAAAGGTAGGGTTTCCAAATTGTCTGGGAAATACGCCATCTTTCCACCCTTAGGTATCAGAACAGCTTTGACTGGGTTGTGTGGGAGATGCCTTCCCACTGGGACAGCCTGGAGACAAGTGTTGGCCAAACAGAGCTTGATTAGGAATGTTGGTTCTATCGAAGCTTGATGCCTTTGAGAGAAATAGTCAACATGTCATAATCCTGACAACTTGAGATTTTGCCAGTAGATTTTGTCTCTGTGTTAACAGCGGCTCTGCATTTTAATAACTGTGGAAATCTTGTCAAGACAAGGAAGCACTTTAGTTTCAAAAAACCGTTTGGTCAAATACTTTTTTGGGAGACCTGATTAGTTTATTTCGGTGCATTTGAGACTTGTGTGTTCATGCATAGGCTCTGAAGTTGCTGTTGTATATTTACCTGAAGGTTACTACATCAGTCCCTGATCCTGCATTTTGTTAGGGTTACATAGGTTTTAGAAAACAGACACTAAACCCCCTAACTGAAGCTTTCAATTGAATCTCTATTCGCTTTCAGTGAGTGGTGGTCATAACTGGGCTGTCATAAGATAAGCAGCACTCTTGCATGTGGTTATATGGTGAAGCAATGTTTTTCGCAAAAAATAAATGTTCTATTAAGGAATTCTCCTTTTTGTAGTTATGGTACTCTGGTATCGACAGATAAGAATACGTCAAGACTCTTGACCAATTTTCCAATTATCACATGATTTCTGATTAACAATTAGGTAAGCCTAATACTCAACCACAATATCAAACTCTATAATGCAAATCCGTTGTAAGTACAGATAGATCAGCAGTAATGGTTATCTGTATGAGTACTACAGTATAAACCGCAACATTAAGCAATACTATGTATACCTTTAAAAGTTAATGCTTCCTCTGGGAAACATAGAATTTTCAAAGATTGCATATTTTCTGGGTATTTATGTTGCAATAAATGTTTCTAATGGAAACTGAGAAAAGTTAAATGCTAATGGTCTTTGAATGTATTTTATTCAACATGATGGGACCTGCAAATACCCTGTTTAAAGGATCGTTGTTCTATGTGAAAAGCAATAACAGAACCACTAGGTCTGCTATGAATAACTGGATTTATATTTTATTGGTCACTGTTATTGTCTCTACAGTGACAGTTTCAAATTTCTAGTTAGTCTTTTTGTTTCGCTTCTAGCTACCTAATTATTTTTCTTCTTTTTCTATGTGTATATATATAGTTCTCTTGTCTATCTGTTCTCTGCTTTGTGACCCAAACCCGGATGACCCGCTTGTACCTGAGATTGCACACACCTACAAAGCCGACAGGGAAAAGTGAGTATGCTGCAATGTTTGGTTCCCTTGCTTTCAAAAGCCGGTATATGGGTGTTCTTGAATAAGGCCTATTCCACAGTTAATGTAATTTTAATAGCAAAGATAGATTCACGGTCTTGGATACCGGTTTTCAAATTCTCTTTTGCATGTATATAGCAATATTTTCCATTCTGTTTTGCAGGTATAACAGACTAGCAAGAGAATGGACACAGAAGTATGCAATGTGAGAAGGCGTGTAAGATGAAAACACTAAAAGAAGAAAAAAACAAATGATTAATATTAATGTAATGCAAATGAACAAGTGGGGAAACATAACTACACACTCTGGTTGGAGAAGGAGGCGATACAATAAGGGACAGTGCAACCTGGCTGCTAAATGCTGAGCTGCTGCCATGTGCTGTTCTTCATGATTTGTATGGATCCGCTGAGCAAGGCCTGAGGAGCTCCTCAAAGCACTCCTCCTCTATGGAACACTGGAACCACCTCATGGTCCAAACCACCTCACCCAGACAAACTATTACTACTTCTATTGTGACTTATTATCAGTGTTACTCTTCATATTCATATTATTATGATCACTGTTCTTTTCATGACGTCATTGTGTTATTCTACTGAATGCTGAAGTGGGGGTGGCTTGGTTCTCCCTCTGATCAAAGGTACTTTATTTGCCCCTTTGGATGTCTTGTATAATTGTATGTTCATGTATTCAGTGGCCTTGCTGTGTTATTGTAATAATTTCCTCAGATGTTAGATGTGCAATTGAGTTGGAGTGCTCAGCACAATGGTGCATGGCTGTATCCAGCAATGTGGTTCAATGACTCACTAAGACTTTTTGAGGTTGTTTCGACCCAAACTGTCACTCCTGGACATAATGGGAGATGCTTCAGACGGTCATTTTGTTTTCCCCTGAGCCAATTCATTTTATTATAATTTTTTGCCCTAAATTTATTTGGATATTTCCCAAATGTGGCGACAGGTGGTCATGGAGAGCCTGGAGAGGGGTGCTTGGAAGGTCCGCAACCCTGGATTGGACTGGTATCTGTGCTCATGAGCAAGAGACCAGGTAGAAGGTTCTGATACCTCAACCACTTGTCACCTGTGTCCCTGCTTCCTGTCCTAAATCCATCCAGGGTTGGTGTCTTACCGCATAAAATCATACTGTAAGGTGGCACTTGAACTCTAGTAAAGCTCATCTCTACTCCCCAGCCATACCGTTGAGTTAGAGTGCCACCCTCTAACTACAGTAGCTCAGGTATATATCCAACTCGCCTGTCTGTGAAGGGCACTGTAGTATACTTTAGTGTGAGGAAAAATTACTAGACCTTTGTTCGACACCGAGATGCTGCTTTAATCCAGAAGTACAGAAGTTGTCTTTGGAGGTATCTGACATGGGTCACTAATTAGCTTTTCCTTTTCATCTTACCATTATCACAGATTGTTTTACTGTACAACACTGATGTGAATGTGAATGTTTTCAAATAGGTTTTGATCATGCTGTGGATAGTCACTGCACATTACTTTGAATATGCCATTGGTTAAAACTGGAGTTTTTTTTAGATGGGAGTTTGAAACAACTTGTGTTTTTTACACATGGTTGCAGGTCTAAGAATGAACTTCTCTTTTTGTTAAAATGTGTAATTTGAGGTGTATTTTTCATCTTGCTTTGTGATGTTTACTAGGTGTCTTGCATATTTCTCATGTCTTTTACATCTTAACATTGTAACATGCGTTTTACCATGAGTAATGGCAGCTGCATATTGGTTTTAGCAGATGTCTTGATTTTGTTCTCATTGATTGGAACTTTATCTACTTTTTCTGAAGTCTGCTGCAGTACACATAGGCAATACATTTGCTACCCTGCATTTTTTTTATGTCACTAAAATGACTGCCATTGTGATTGATCTGCCATTAGTAATATGAAATTCAAAGTCAACCATACAGTGCAGGTATAGGCAGGTACTGGATTATTTAGACCGTTTGTGTTGAGCTATAGAGTATTTTTAACACAGTAACTGTTGCCACGGAAAGGGAATAAAAATGATTGGTGTGGAAAAGGGAAGAAAACAATGTGGCCATTAAAATGCTTGATTTTAGAGGTGACTGCTCTTGATGGATTTAGAACATTTAGGTTGTTGGCGATTCAAAAACTTGTTGAGTGTTTAGGAGCCCAAAACAATAACCTTATGACTGACATTTAGAATTGGTTATTTGGCTATGATTTAGACATTAAATTCTGGTTCAGTATTGTCGCAGCAATGTATTGATTGTCTTTGAATCTTCCTGCCAAATCAAAACTTTGTAATTAATGCCACTGGACAAAACCTCTTTTTTAAGCTTGCTGATTTTGCTTAATTTCTTTGGTTATTCAATTGTATTTTGTCTTCCAGCTGTCAGATTTAAATGCGTTATGCCTCAATTCGTCAGATGTTCCTTAGAGTATTATGTTTTGGTTTGATCCAAAGAGATAATGGTTTGAATGATCTTCTTTCTTAAAGGCCTTGGCATATTTTAAGCAAAAATGCTAAATAATAACGTATTTAAACTATAACTGATCATTTGATGCTTGAAAGCAAATGGATAAATAAGAGAGGTGGCATTTCTTTGCAAGCTCTGCAGCTTCTGGCCAAGGCACTATCCTCTTAAAATGACCAACGAGTGCTGTAGGCAGTGGACAGCATACCCCTCTTCTATATCAGTATCTTCCTAGTGCAATTATGGATGTCATCAAACTGTCTTTGGTTTTGATAGAAGCAGAATTAAGACAATATTTAGGATTTTTTAAATACTTTAAAGTTGAGTTAAAACTTGCTACTTGTTTATATCATAATGCAGTTTTGGGTGAGATGGAACTTTTGGCTGCTTTTTGTCACACATATGATAACGATAGATCCATGACAGTTCAGCTGGGTAACAAGCCAATCCATTTTGTGTCTCAAATCTTGGAATCGTTTTCATAATGCCAACACTCGATCACACAGCATTAAAAGGGCCAAAGAAGGTAAATTATCTCAAATATATTTTGGAGATAAAAAAAAACCATACAGTGTTTATTAGGTACTATTGTGATAAATCTAACCCACCATGAGAACAGTTTGCTATGCTGTTCACAGCCATTGGCCGAATACCAGATCATTTACAGTTAATTTGCTTGACACCAGAAAAATCTTAGCCTTAACCATTATTCTGTGTATATAGATACTGTAAATTGCTATCAGGGCTTGTTTTCCCCCAAAAGGGAAAGTATTTGAATCACTAGAAACTCCAAATGTATATGGGGCTTCTAGTTTCTGAATTGTACAGCATTGTTGACTTGAAATTCAGGACCAGCCTTAAATAAATGCATCTCAAATTTGATGTCTGTATGTGATTAAGACTTTCCATCACTTTAACCAGTTGTCTCTTGCATACATATGACAGAAAAAAAACAAGTTAAGTTGTTTTATTTTTTTTCCAAAATGAATTGTATTCTCTTTGCTTGATTAATAGTATTTTGTGGCAGTACAAATCCCTTCGTCTTTCAAATTTCTAGCATTTTGTCAACTAACATAATGAGAATGACCTGGAATGCATTTAAATTAACAGGTATACCTTGTAAATATTAGTTCGTGGAATTATGGTCATATTGCATTTGAGGCAGTCCCTTCTGTTTTGACATGGTAGTTTTAGTATACAGAAAACTATCATTATGTCTGTACTTGAATAGTCTATATTATTGCAAGAACCGCTAAGAAAAGCAGGCCTCAGAATTATTTACAGTCTAAAGAAATGAGAGCAGGGTTTTTACTTAGTGGGACTATATGTCTCACTTCCAAGCTGTTAAAGGGCTATTTGACCAAGGAGAGTGGTTGAGATGGTTTGGGATGACTTGGACTGCAGAGTGAAAGAATACCCACCAACAAGTGCTCTACATACGTGGGAACTTCTTCAAGACAGTTGGAAAAGCATTCCAGGTGATTACCTTATGAGGTTGGTTGTGAAAATGCTAAGTGTTTAAAGCTGTCATCTAGGCAAAGGGTGGCTGCTTTGAATAATCTATATGAAATGTGTTATGTGGGTCGCTACGTTACTTCATATGTGTTATTTCAGAGTTTTAATGTCTTCGCTTTTTTACTACAATGTCTGTTTGTTGCTACTTATGACATATTTTTGTCATTAATTAATGGCGATGTTCATGCTGGAACAATCAGTTGAGCCTTCTAACCATCTCTATGATTTATTTATTTATACGTCGGTAGTGGAGTGGGTGTGGAATGTTCTGTTCATGATGTAGCATACAAGCTTCCTTCGGTGTGCTGAGCGCTCTGTTAGAAGTCATTTCATTTGATTCTTCAGCCTCTCCTTGGAATAGGACTGGCGTATCTCGGCAAAACAGAACTGTTTCGGCGACGGAAAGATGGCAGTAAACCTAAGCAAAAACGGCATTGCCCTGACAAATGCCTACAAAGAGGTAGTAGATGAAAAATCCAAAACCAACTGGTAAGGACGGTAGCAGGACAGCTAACGTTAGTTAGCTATTTCTATCGCCATAAAAGTTGCATCCGCTATGTTAAGCTAACGTTTACTGAGGGAGGCATTTAATGTCTCCCTTGCTTTTACGCTATGTACAGTAGATTACTAGCTTGTACATTCTAATTGCTTAAAAGTTTAATTAAATAACGTAGGATGAGCATTGCCATGTATGTTCTCAACAAAAATCGAACCACGTCTTGTTTGTCAATTTCCCTAGCTTTTCCGCTACCTTTAATGTTAGCAAAGTAGCTACGCTAGTACGGATGATGCCTAGCAGTCAGTAGCTATTATATTGCTTTAGTACGTTTAACATCTAGCAAGTAGTATTTGCTGTACAGCATAATCTCGATAGCTAGGTACCGCAGATAACGTAGCTATTTTAATTAGTAACGTTAATGGCCTGTTTTTTTTTTTCCGTTAAGAGATTCTAGTACAGTTCATTCGTATGCATGCAGTAGGTAGGTAGTACTGTAGTGTAAAGTAATTCAGTAAACTACATGCTGCAGAAAATTAATTGACGCTGTGACTATTTTAGATAAGCTTCAAATTAAACCTGTTGGTGGCAGTATTTAAAGATGAACGGAATTAATTAACTAGCTTTCGCTCTCAAGAGATTTCGCATACCCAGAGGGTTTGCGTGTCGCTTTTTTTGCAGAAGAAACCCTGAAAGAGGAAATTCACATGATCTAGTTTTCTTGCCTACTCCAAAGTTATGTTGTTTAACCATGTATTATGTTGAGATGTGCAATCGTTTGAGAACGACTATTTTTTTACTCGACTTAACTGAATCGGTCATTTCCCTATTGAGGTTTTTTGTTTAATTCAATTTCACCACAAATGAACACTTTGCATGTCAAAAGTAGAACGTCCCGTCGCTTGTGTCAAGTTTGAGCAGGGTAAATCACCTTACCAGGTTATTTTATAGAACAATTAGCAATGGCTGTTACTGAGTGCTGTATGTGACACTGATGTTGAAAGTAAGTTGTTTACAATGCCTATTATAATACACATTTATTTTTTTAAATGGTACTGTGGTCCCTATACTCTGGCATCTTTTCTGCAGGGTCTTGTTCACCTATGAGGGGAATACTAATGACATCAGATTGGCAGAGAAGGGAGGTGAGTGTGCACGTACTTGTTAAGTCAAAGTCCTTGGTTTGTTCATTATTATTTGACTGTATTTATTTTTATGTTGCCATTAACGAAACCCTAAAGCAAAGCTTCAGTAACATGTCAACAGTCAAATGTTACATTATTGCTTTGCCTATTGCATATTTCGGAATGTCAAGGCATGAGCATACCTAATCCACAGTATATTGTTTGCCTACCTTTGTCATTCATATGGTGTGTATAGTGATTCACTTTCAGAACTTTGCAAACCAACAAAAATGTACCCTAGTGGGTATATTAATAGTTTTGTCTTTCCCGAAGACCTCTCTAATTCTCACCATTTTACATTTGTCCCAAGTCAAAACTGTGTTATTTAACCAAATTATACATTCAATTTGTAAAGTCGTTTTCATCTAAAAGTCTTTCACAGACCTGAAGTGTTTCAAAGCAAAGTATGATTATTTGGAAGATTCAAGCAGAGTTGGTATATGTTTCAGTAGGGACATCTTTGGGTTTGGTCTATCAGTTATTTGTTTTGTGGAAGATACCATCCGTTTGCATACTTGAATATTTGACATGCCGTTACCTGACTAATGGTGGAATTTTACAGAAGGTACTTTCAAAAACGGAACGAGTAAAAATGCCTGGAGTGTTGTCGCCTTTTAGTCCTTGACTGACTTTGCATGTCTTGTATGCATTATGATTGCTGGGTTTTAGATGGTGGACTGGAGGAACTGGTAGAGGAACTTAACAGTGGGAAAGTTATGTATGCTTTCTGTCGTGTCCAAGACCCAAATTCTGGCCTGTGCAAATATGTCCTTATCAACTGGGTGAGTGCTTAACTACACTCCCTTACTTCTAAATGCAGCATATTTTGTGTAGTGTTCATATTGAATAATGCTTATGTTGTGGTGTTTCAGACTGGAGAAGGTGTAAAAGATGCCAGAAAAGGAATATGTGCCAATCATGTCAGTGCCATGGCAAATTTTCTCAAGGTAATTACCTCCTGTGGTCTACACATTTTTTGTAGAATCCATTTTTTGCACTGACAGGACGTTTTACTAGTGATGAAAATCCAGCAATGTGTTAGTACGCTTGCAACACTGGTCTCAACGGGACGTTAAATAACTATAGCTCAAACTAATTTTGTAAATGCTGTAGACACCCGTTACAGTCTTTGTAACAGCATGTTGGTGTTTTTAAAGGGTAATGTGAGTTTTTAATATTTGGGTAAAATGAGCTAATGGACAACATTTGTACAGTACTGTGCAATAAACATAGGCTACCTGAGCATGTTTTTGGCTTTTTAACTGGGCAGTATGTTTGCTCGTCAAACAGTGTGTTAAGTTGATTTCCACAAGGGACCATTATAGAAAATGTATCACTCTGGATAAGACAGTTGGCTAAAATACTTAAGTGTGAAATAAATTAAATTAATCTGACTAGACTAACCACCTACAGTGGGGAGAACAAGTATTTGATACACCGCTGATTTTGCAGGTTTTCCTACTTACAAAGCATGTAGAGGTCTGTAATTCTGATCATAGGTACACTTCAACTGTGAGACGGAATCTAAAACAAATCCAGAAAATCACATTGTATGATTTTTAAGTAATTAATATGCATGTTATTGTATGACATAAGTATTTGATACATCAGAAAAGCAGAACTTTAATATTTGGTACAGAAACCTTTGTTTGCGATTAGAGATCATATGTTTCTTGTAGTTCTTGACCAGGTTTGCACACACTGCAGCAGGGATTTTGGCCCACTCCTCCATAAAGACCTTCTCCAGATCCTTCAGGTTTCGGGGCTGTTGCTGGGCAATACGGACTTTCAGCTCCCTCCAAAGATTTTCTATTGGGTTCAGGTCTGGAGACTGGCTAGGCCACTCCAGGACCTTGACATGCTTCTTACGGAGCCATTACTTAGTTGCCCTGGCTGTGTTTTGAGTCGTTCTCATGCTGAAGGCCCAGCCACGACCCATCTTCAATGCTCTTACTGAGGGAAGGAGGTTGTTGGCCAAGATCTCGCGATGCATGGTCCCATCCATCCTCCCCTCAATACGATGCAGTCGTCCTGTCCCCTTTGCAGAAAAGCATCCCCAAATAATGATGTTTCCACCTCCATGCTTCACGGTTGGGATGGTGTTCTTGGGGTTGAACTCATCCTTCTTTTTCCAAACACGGCGAGTGGAGTTTAGACCTAAAAGCAAAATGTTTGTCTCATCAGACCACATGACCTTCTCCCATTCCTCCTCTGGATCATCCAGATGTTCATTGGCAAACTTCAGACGGGCCTGGACATGCGCTGGCTTGAGCAGGGGGACTTTTGTGCGCTGCAGGATTTTAATCCAAGACGGCGTAGTGTGTTACTTATGGTTTTCTTTGAGACTGTGGTCCCAGCTCTCTTCAGGTCATTGACCAGGTCCTGCCGTGTAGTTCTGGGCTGCTCCCTCACCTTCCTCATGATTGTTGAGGCCCCACGAGGTGAGATCTTGCATGGAGCCCCAGACCGAGGGTGATTGACCGTCATCTTGAACTTCCATTTTCTAATAATTGCACCAACAGTTGTTGCCTTCTCACCAAGCTGCTTGCCTATTGCCCTGTAGCCCATCCCAGCCTTGTGCAGGTCTACATGTTTATCCCTGATGTCCTTTTCAAGTAGTCCGTTATTCTTGCAAGTCACCCTCCTAACTTCACTGCATGTCAACAAATCCTGTGGGTGGTGCCCTGACGTGTCTAATATAACCTCCAAAAAAAGCTCTGTTGGACCTCTCTGTAATGTTTGATGCAATGTACTTTTAGCTAAAATGTCTACTGTCATTCCAGGGTGCTCATGTCACAATCAATGCCCGTGCTGAGGAGGATGTGGAACCTGACGTTATTATGGAAAAGGTTGCCAAGGCGTCAGGGGCCAACTACAGCTTCCACAAAGAGTCTAACAAGTTTCGAGATGCTGGTCCACAAGGACCTGTGGTATGTAGTAAATTAAGCATCATATCCTTGGAGAGATGAAACTGTACTTTTAGTTATTGACTTGAATATTGAATTATCCAGATCTGTAGATGTCATGTTACACATCAGGTTGTACATTTTGGCAAGTTTCTCTTTTTTCATGAAGTTGGCTTGCATAGACAATGTTTCTGCCTGTAGACGTTTTGCCTAGAAACATAGTGTTGAATGTTGTTGACCCATCTACAGTAGAATCCATTGGCTTAGTTGAGGCTCATAATGTAGATGAATCATGACCCATCTACAGTATAATCCATTGGCTTAGTTGAGGCTCATAATGTAGATGAATCATGACCCATCTACAGTATAATCCATTGGCTTAGTTGAGGCTCATAATGTAGATGGATCATGACCCATCTACAGTAGAATCCATTGGCTTAGTTGAGGCTCATAATGTAGATGAATCATGACCCATCTACAGTAGAATCCGTTGGCTCATAATGTCTGTCCAAGGCTGCAGCTAGAGAGGCCAGGTTGGTTTAAGCTTGCAAGCTCAGCATAGTAAATCAACATGCTGTGTCAGTTAGGGAGTTGGTTAAGTTTTGTGTTAGTACTGGAAATTGTTATGACATGGTTTATTTTTAAATGGGCCAACAACGTGTTATATTTTGATCAGTTGTCTAAGATGAAAAACATTAGAAAGCTCATGTGAATTTCTAATGTAGCTAATTGTTTAAAGTACAAAAAAAGTCCAAATTAGAAAGTTGCATGACTTGTCAGGCTACATACCATATATTAATAAAACATTGAAATGAAAAATGATTGCTACTCTGGTTTTTCACTTTGAGAGTGGCCAAGAGTTTTCTTCTACCAAAAATATAAACAATCAGCATTACATTTTCTATTTGATGATTTCTCTTCAAAGAATCTGATGTTCAGAAACCATTCCTGGTATGAGTTATAATTGAATTTTATTGGCATTACGCTCATAACTACATAGATATTTTTTAGCCCATTAAACAACATCAAGTAGACCAAGAACCATGTTAGCGAAGTTTGCTGTTGCTTACTACAGAGTCATTTATCATTACGTTTGGTCTAGAGAGGTAGTTAAACTTCTTTACTAACATTCAGCCAAATGAGCTCTTGACACTTCTCTTTAAGTGCCATGCAATTGTTTAGTGGCTTTTGCCGAAGGTCTGCTTCAGAGACAGACAAATGACATGAAAAGAACAGTCACGGAAATGACCGTTAACAATGACCGTATATGGTTAACCGTTAACATCCTCTGTATATGTAAAATAATCTACTGGTGCAGGCACAGCAAACTAGCAAATAAATTACATAGTCAAAAACGACTTGGCGTTGTTGGATGCACCAATACACCAGGTCTGGGGATCATGAGGATTAATCAATGGAATCAATGCCTTCATCATCCAGGAACTGCCTACACACTCTGGCTACATGAGGCTAGGTATTGTCCTGCTTCAGAAGGAACCCAGCATAAGGTCTGACGATGGGTCTGTGGATGTTATCCCGGTCCCTAACAGCAGTCTGGGTAATGTTAGCTAGCATGTGGAGGTCTGTGCCCTTTCAAGGCTTTGTCTCCCTAGACCATCACTGACCCACCACCATCATACAGGATGATGTTGCCGGCAGCATAACGTTTACCACGGCATCTCCAGACTTTCATGTCTGTCCCATGTGCTCATTGTGAACCTCTGATCAGTGAAGATAACTGTTTTCTGTACTGTATGTGACCCATTTGAGTATTTTGGGCCCTCATGCCACCCTCATAGAATCTGTCTGATAGTTTGGTCGGAAACATGCTGGAGGTAATATGTCTATAGGGCTTTCTTGGTGCGCCTCCCGATTCCCTTCCACGGCCCTGGCTCTTGTGTAACGGCCAGTCTCCTGGTATCTACTCCATGCTCTTGTGCCTACTGAGATACACAACTAGTATTCTTTCAAAAGCACTTACGCATGTGCGATCCTGGAGAAGCTGGACTACCTGAATATTCTTCGGTACTGCCTCATTCTACCTGTAGTGACACTGTAAGGACACTAACAAAACTAGAGAAGAATCATTTAGGAAGCATGAGGAGTTAGCATTTGCCTGTTGCCACCACCTGCAAAACTATTCCCCTTTTGGGGGTTGTCTTGCTGTTGTCTTTCCAGTGCGTTTGTCTTCTTTCATTTGCACCTAATTGGGTCACATTGATTAATTGCTTAAGTTTTGTAATGGACAGTTTTCTTCCTGAAGTTAAATTGACTTGTTATACTGTGATTGTGTTCCAATTTTATTTCAGGAGTGTGTACATTTTAAAATATTTTTTATTTACTGTGATGTAAGACGTTTTGAAGATGGTTATGCGTTGGCTAACATTTGCATTTCGTTATGATAGGGTTCTGTGTATCAGAAGACCAATGCAATGTCTGAAATTAAACGCACCAATAAAGACAACTTCTGGGCGCAGGCGGAGGTAAGCCAGCTTCTACGTCTTTGTCCCACTAGAGGGCCTCACTGAGCTACACCATATTGGATTGATATGCATGTACATACTGTACTGCAGCTCACCAATTCACAAAGCTGGTATACCTCTTGGTCTTAGAAAGATGAGGAGAAGCGGCGACAGGAGGAGCGCTGCAAGGCAGATGAGGAGCGCCTGAAGCTAGAGAAGGACAGGAAGGACAGGGAGGCCAAGGAGGCAAGTCTCCGGGAGAAGAGGGACAAGGAGAGGTCTTCTGTTATTGACCAGCAGAAGTGAGTAAAGAAGTGGTTAGCTGACAATGCAAACCTGGCTGCCTTAACAGCAAATCTACATCTTTAAACGGTAATTTCTTCAACAGGAAGTACCAGCAGCTGCAGGAAACTGAGAGCAGAGACCTTGAGCAACAACAATGGGTGAGTTGTCCGCTGGCTCACTGTAGAACCGGCCTGCTGTCTAAGGAGAATCAGTTCCTTTATGTTTATCTGGGTGTTCATGTGGTGGTCAGGACGTGCATCAGTCCCATCACTTAAATGTTTCTTTTTGAACGTCAAAATACCAAGTATAACCAAAGCTATGAAGAATAGAGTGACCTTAGTCACGACGGTGGCGTTGTGTGATGCCTCATCAGGAGGAGCAGGAGAAGGACTTCCATGCAGCTCAGAAGAAAGGGATGAGGCGCGGGGAATCTGTGGAGAAAGCCAACGTGAGTTCAATGAAGACACCCAACAGGGTGACGGCACAGACGTGCAGTTGGCCTGCTGTGGTACAGGGAGACCCGAACATCGCTTTAACCATTTTCAACTGTTAGAAAATACCTTTTTACTGTGATTTGGTGTTGAAACGGTCACTTTGAAGAGCAATTTCACTAAATGCTTGTTGCGACGTGGCCAGTGCATTCTACTATCCTCAGCATTGATGGATGGTCCCCTTAATAAACCACAGGAACTGTCCTTTTTAAAGTAACCTGTATGCATGTTTGACTTAAGGAGGCGGCCTCTCTGATCTCCCAGCGCTCCATGAACCCCAGAGAGATGTTTAAGCAGAGAGAGATGGGTATGCCCCACAGCACAGCAGCCTGTGATGCCCCGGCTGCCAATCCCCAGCCAGGTAGGACCCCTATTCGGTACTACCAGTTTCTGTGGGTTGTGCCCTGTTTCAGTTACTGACGTAGATCTCTTCGTCGGCTTGAACCCAAAGTCCGAATTTTCCAACACGTCTGTTGACCACGTCTGCCTTGTCTGTTGACCGCGTCTGCCTTGTCTGTTGACCGCGCCTGCCTTGTCTTTGCTTTGATGGGTAACCCCTCTGGCCAACCTGTCTGTTCTGGTGTGTGTTTCTCAGGGCGTTTGCACAGCCCTTTTCTGTCTAAGCAGCCATGTGAGGCCGATGCGTCCTGCTCGCCCCTGCGCCAACCCTCCCCGCTGCCAGCTGCCTCTACCTGTCTTGTCCCTGCTGCAGGTCTGAGCTCCCCTATGCCACTGACCCAGGGCATGTTCCTCAGCCTAGGCTCTGCTGTCACATCTCACAACACCTGAGTAGGCGTTTTTTTATGTAAAAAGACGACGTCCTGTTATATCAGTTGGTCAGTCGAAGACCGTATTGAATGGCTCACGACTATTGTGGCTTCTCGGTGTAGGAACACAACTGACCCTTTCAGACAAACGCACACAAACATGAACCTGTCTGGTGTTTCTGTCAAATTGCTATTGGATGCTACTTCTTTATAAAATAATCATCAATGATGCACCCCAATCACATCATCTATATGAAATCTATTGGAGAAAAAAAAAAACATTTGTTTCAGAGGACAATACAAGTTGATTACTAAACTGTGATTTTTGAGGAGCTTGGCTATTTCAATGATGGTCTTGTGAATGGTGTGCCTCTAGGTACAAATTATTTTCCTGTGGCTACTCCCTTAAGGTTCTAAGTTCTCCTCATGCTGGGTTTTCCCAAGGTTTCTTAGACAAAAGGGTTTTGATTGCGGAGGGACTACTTCTTGCTTTTTCACACCTTCAACTGCCATGTCCTAATGGTCAACAGAACAAGGGGCACCGATCGATCACCGATTTGATTGCATCAGGTCTTTTTCAGTGCCGATTCAGTTGCTCAAACAACATACAAATTAGAAAAGTATTTTCATATCAGTTTTTATGTTTTCTCAACATGGCTGTTATTAGATTGCTGTATGTATTCAATCTAATGCAGTGTGCTGTTTTGTTTTTTTCATGTGTACCATAGATGGTACTGAAAATATTTAGTGAATCGTTACGAGTGCATGCTTTTGTATGGTAGTGCATTAGTGTCCCTCTGTCCTTTTGTGACCCATCATTTGTGTGTATGTTGTATCATAATAAGAACCCAGTGTGGATGAGAGAGTTGTGGATGAGTCCACTTCCAGTGTCGATAAACCATTCCCGTCTCAGTGCTTTAATGAGCAGGATGCATCCCCTGTTCAGGAGGAAGTATCTGAGGATCAGTGGCATGATGAAGGTGGGCCCCACTCCACACACACACACACACACACACACAACGTAGTCTGAACATCACAACCATCCCTGTTACTTTATACCGCCGTGGATCCCTCCGGCCACGTGTCGCTGGACTGTGGTAAACCTTTACAGATTGAGACTAATGGTTATTTGAATTTCTTTTCAGTCAAGGCACCTGCAGCTCCCATTCAGCACAACCATGCCCCAGAGCCAGCTCAGAACAGCCTCTATGAAGAGCCTGCACAGGTATATGTTTGTCATGGCACACGAGTTGTTCAGATGGCTGAGACTATGTTGAACCCTGCTTGTTGAGCGTCTTCCCAAGTGCTGGAATTTGTTCCCCCTCGGCTGGTATGAGTCTCTACTTCTGGGAAGGCTTTCCACTAGGTGGACTTATATTGCTGAAGAAGTTGGCTTCATTTCGGGCACTAAAGCATTAGTGAGATTGGCCACTAATTTTATGCCATTATGCCTTGCTTTGAGTTAGCGTTCCTGTTCATCCCATAGGTGTTAGACGGGGTTGGGCTCAGGGCTCTGCAGTTCATCCCATAGGTGTTAGACGGGGTTGGGCTCAGGGCTCTGCAGTTCTTCCCATAGGTGTTAGACGGGGTTGGGCTCAGGGCTCTGCAGTTCATCCCATAGGTGTTAGACGGGGTTGGGCTCAGGGCCCTGCAGTTCTTCCCATAGGTGTTAGACGGGGTTGGGCTCAGGGCCCTGCAGTTCTTCCCATAGGTGTTAGACGGGGTTGGGCTCTGGGCCCTGCAGTTCTTCCCATAGGTGTTAGACGGGGTTGGGCTCTGGGCTCTGCAGTTCTTCCCATAGGTGTTAGACGGGGTTGGGCTCTGGGCTCTGCAGTTCATCCCATAGGTGTTAGACGGGGTTGGGCTCAGGGCTCTGCAGTTCATCCCATAGGTGTTAGACGGGGTTGGGCTCAGGGCTCTGCAGGCCAGTCAGGGTTTTCCACACCACTTCCCCATGTACCCCATTTTCGATTTGGTTTTTGCTTATTCATCTTGACTCAAATATGCCTTTGTTTGTCATTTAAATATATTTTTTTAGTTTAATTATTGTCAAAATTACAAGCCATTTTAGTAAACACATTTTTTTTTTGCATTTCTGTCAAATCAAATGTATTCCTTAACCTATACAATATATGCATCACTGTCTTCGTGAATTAACATTTAAGAATTCTTCAGTCCTATTCTGTGAGCTTGTGTGGCCTATTACTTTTCAGCTGATACTTGCACTTATCTAGGGCAGCTATAGCAGGGCAGACATTAGAAGAACTGGCTTGTTGGGAGAGGTGGCATCCTAATAAGGGTGCCATATCCTAGGCCTGTGGGGGTGTCACTGAGCCTTTACTGACACTTTTTGCATATGATGTTTGCATGACTGCTCAATCATAAATGCCTGGCTGCAATGGGTGTGGCTGGAATAGACTAATTCACTGATTTGAAAGGGTCTAAACATGCACTAAACATGCAGCTATTGCGCTAGTTTATTCTTTAACAGAAATAACACTTTCTATCTCAAAGTCACAATTCACGATCATTATTTAAATGTGTAATTGAAGTCAAATGATGTCACTGTTGTACTTAAAGGGATTGTTTGTCTTATATTCATATTTGGGTGAAATAACATTCCTTGTTCTTAAAGGCCCATGGAGTTACCGTATTTTCCGCACTATAAGGCGCACTTAAAAGCCTTTAATTTTCAAAAAAAACTACAGTGCGCCTTATAATCCGGAGCGCCTTATATATGGATCCATATATGGATAAATCAGTCTCAACTGTGATCCGAGCTTTCACAAAGGCAGGAATAATCTCTAAACTGCCAGGCAACAGCAGCGACACTGACTTGGATAATGACGAGAGGAAGCGGGGCAGGTTGGATGCCGTAGTCGCCCAACTGTTCAATTCGGAGGGATTCGTGGACGGGGAATGAACTGAAAAAATTTAGCATTGCGTTTTATATGTAACTGAACAATGTTGAGTATGCACTAACGTTTGATTTAGTGGTATCAGACTGTTTCTTTTACTACGGTACGTGTTTACTGAATTAGGGAAAAGTTCCCCTGAGTTATGCACTAACGTTTGATTTAGTGGTATCAGGCTGTTTCTTTTACTACTTAATTAAGTAGAATTAAACTTAATAAAGTTTGACTTTAACTAACTGTTTTGTTGACATTCCTTTTAGCACATCTAGTGGATGCTAAACGCAAACCCAGTCAAACGTTTGACTGCAAAATCTTATGCGCCTTATAATCCGGTGCGCCCTATATATGACATTTTTTCTAAAATTGGTCATTCATTGAAGGTGCGCCTTATAATCCGGTGCGCCTTATAGTGCGGAAAATACGGTATTGTTCTTGACAGTCCGTTATTCATCTGTCACCAGCATGGAATTAGCGTGATAAGGATCATCCGATGTGGGAACTTACTCTAAAAACTAAATTACGTAATGTTTCGTGCCGGCATCAATTATTGCCTTTTGGATACGTACTGGCAAATCATTTGTTGACTAAAACTGGAACTATTTTCAGTAGCCCCAACACACCCTCTGTTGGGGCTACATTGGTAGCAAGCAAGTGCTAGTTGGCTAGTATGTTGAAACTTTATTGATATCATTGTGAACTAAATTTCCTTGTAAACATAAGAGTTATCAGTTCCGTAGAAAAGGTTGTTATTATAGCAACAATAAGAACATTTTTTTGAGAGAAACAGCATTGACTGTTCTTTTGAGTTATACAACAGCTCTAGTATTAGTTAGTGTTTGCGGAGAAGGTTTCTGGCTTGCTATGCCACTTTTGTTAATCGGGAAGCACAGTTTAAATTTAGGCATTTGGACGATGCTAATTCCGGGCTGGGGCAGAGTTTAATAATGGCTTGTTGTGAAAAACAAGTCCATGGGCCTTCAAAAACAACTCAAGGATGAACTTTCTCTTCAACTCTTGACAAACATTTTCGAGCTAATGAATGCCTTGGTGCCTCCACAGGTGGAAGAGACCACGCATGAGGTGACTGCAGAGGAGGCCACAGTCCAAGGCGTCTGTGCCCGGGCCCTCTATGATTACCAGGCTGGTAAGTGGAGTTCAATCCCACTGACAATTCAGACTTTGTCTACTGTACAGGTTTTCTGGATGGAAAATGTCTAACCGTGATGGCAAATACATTTTGGTTTGACTGCTGGATGGATACTGGCTCTCAAGGGAATAGACACTTTATGAAAAATGGTAAATCGATGTCTGAATGGATGTGGTGGTCTGAGATTTTTCTTTTCGTTCCTCAGCTGATGACACGGAGATCTCCTTCGATCCTGATGACCTCATCACTGGCATTGAGATGATCGATGAGGGCTGGTGGCGAGGTTATGGCCCAGGGGGTCATTTTGGAATGTTTCCAGCCAATTACGTAGAGCTTGCCTAAATCCAAACCTCACAAAATAAATAGATCAGAATATTGGATGTAGAAGAGAACATTTCCCCTGAAGAATTTGGCAGTAATACTGTTGGCTCCAGAATGCAACAGGTCAGGAGTAACTCAACAGAGAACTGATTTGAGTTGATTGCTAAACCATGTCCTTCGCTGTATTGGCCAGTGTGTGAGCAGTTAACATGCATCGGTGTGCTCAAATCATCCCCGTGGGAAAATTCTGCTGTGTTTTAAGATGTTAAATGAAAGATGAGGCTTCGATGAAAACCCTACAAACTGGCCATAACCTAACTGCAGCTTACCTTTTAATGATGCTTCTTTGTTGCGGTTTCAATTCAAAATACTATTGTAAACATTGAATGCACTTGTAGTTCACATTCCTTGAATAGTAAATGATTTATTTTTTTCCCCAACGCACACATGATGATAACAATGACTATTTTGTGCTTTATGCAAACCAATATTTTGTGAGCATTTGTCTGTAACAAGTTAGCTTGAAAACAATCCAGTGTGAATTGCGAACCATAGTTAGTCTTGTAGTTCAATTGAATATTAGAAAAAGTTATATATTTGCTGTGCTCTCTGGGTATCTGAACTCCAGTGAAACAAAGGTGGACAATTGTGACCCGATCACATTTGACCTGTGAAACAATTATATTTTGTATGTTTATGCTAAATACTTGTCTCTCCTTTCCCACCTCAGCTCCTAGAGAATGTTAGTGTCCGTTAACAGTTTTAGCAACCAGTTACAAAAAATACAGCATATGTCTTATTTCCATTCGCGTTGCTGTTTTGTCATTATGTCTTGGGTATCTCCTTTGAGCTTAGTTTTTCACAACCAGGTCCAGTTTCCAGTGAAATACAGGTCTGTGATGGGCTTAACTAAGCGGGCTTAAAAGCTGTCATCAGATGCTGTTGTCATACGAGTGCCACAGGAGGGTAATCGAGTGATCAGGATGCCCTCTGTAAAGTGCTTCATAAACATAATGCAAAATGACTGATTTTTTTTGTTTACTTGTTATGAACCATTTGTGATCACATTTGTGACATTGTCACTTAAATTATAAAAATACTGAATCATTTGAAATAAAGGGTCTTAGTCATTTCAAGGTGTGTAATGCATCCATTTATGTATTTGTTTTTCAAGAGTGTATTGTAATGCAAATTCTTTCGTCATAATAAAAGGTTAAAATGTTTGGGGGTCTCAATCTTTTGTGAAAATGTTGGTTCTTGTGGTAATTATAAGTAGATTTTCATGGAACTAACTGCCAAATACAATCAACTTCAGTCTGTCATTGATTGTACTTGTATCAGTTTGTAGTGAAATCTTGGGGGACTTTCAAAGTGCAGTTGTTTTTTGATATTGTTGGACGCAAACCTCAGCTGGTGATCTGTTCTATATGCCGTTTCCTGGAATGGAGAGCATAAAGGTAACGGCTGGGGATTTTTATTGTTAATACCTTGGTTTCAGTTTCACAAGAATCGCAAGATTTACCATATCCCCCGTTCTGTAAGATAAGATCTCACTTAATTTCCACTCTGAAAATGAAAACATGCCTAGTCCCCTGTAAGAAGTTCACATTTAACACGATTGAAACTCAGTTGCAAATTTTTTTGAAGAAATGGAAAGGTCTGTATTGGTTTTGTAATTGTTAAAACTGCCTTGAAATGTCATTAGATTTTGTTCCCAGGATTGTGAGTCAAACCTAGAGACTGATGTGATTGGAATGACATTTCTGAACTGGTACAGTTTAGTGTGCTGACCTCATCACAACCCCCTCTTTGCTGGAAGACTAAAATGAATATAAGGGGTTTTTACATCACATTTGCGAATGTTCAGTTTAAGTTGCCTTTGAATTTGATAAATGCCATGAATGATAGTTTTGTATTTAAAACAGTTAGAACACTTTCCTAAGGGTCTAATTAGACATGAATGCTCCCGTAAGGTGCAAGATATTTTTACTTCAGGCTAAAAATGCTTTTTGTATCAGCTCAACAAATTTATATAAATTTGCAATTATAATTTGACCCGAATATTTGTAACAGCTTCAAATGTGCAGTTACAAAAACACAGCTGTTAAATAGTTAACATTTTGGAGAGTTTTAACCAATTAATGTCATTAAGCAAGTTATGCAAAATCGATTAGTACATGGCCAAATCTTTAGTATATATGGAAGATGAATCAGAACAATGGTTTGAATTAAGTTAACTATGTTTTATCCATTGCCATTTCAAACATGAATAAAAAACACACATCAGGGCAGCAACTAAAGCTGGGTCAAACCATTTACAACTTCAATGTGACAGTTGCATTTCACACTGCTCAAAAACATTAAGGGAACGCGCAATAATCAAGTCAACTAACCTTCTGGGATATCAATGTGTCTAGTTAGAAAGCATAAGCGATTGGAAAGCAGTGTCACCTGTTTGGGTGCAAATGAAAGTGACAACAGGTGCACTGGAGAGGCAACAGCAAGACAACCCCCAAAAAGGGAACGTTTTTGTGGGTCGTGGCCACAGACAATTGCTCTGTTTTGATCCTTTCTGACTGATTCTTCACTAGATTCATGTTTTGTTAGTGGCCTTGTCACTACTAGTTGCATGAGGTGGTACCTGCAACCCATCCAGGTTGCACAGGCAGGGCCGTGAAAGGGCATCAACCCAGCAGCAGGACCGGTATCTGCTCCTTTATGCTCGGAGGCACAGGAGGATCACTGTCAGGGCCCTACAGAATGACTTAACGGTAGCTACTGGTGTTCATGTTTGGATGAACTTTCAAAAACAGATTCTATGAGGGTTGTATGAGAGCCTGACAACCTTTGCTCACAGCACCATGTAGCTAAATTCGACATTCGCCAGAGAACACCAGAATTGTCATGTCTGCTTTTGGCGCCTCATTTTCTTCACATATGAGATCAGGTTCACACTGAGCACAGACATGTGACAGACATGAATGAGTCTGGAGACATTGTGGTGAATATTATGCTGCCTGCAACATCATCTAGCATAACCGATGGTGGGTCAGTGATGGTCTTTGGAGGCATATCCTTGGATGCTTCACATGCAAGACCTCCTGACTGTTTCATCAGGAGCATGCCCAGACATTGTCAAGAGTGCTTACAGGCACGTGGGGGTCATACACACTACTGCACAGGTGTCAAACCGGATCCACGGAGGGCCGAGTGTCTGCAGGTTTTCGCTGTCACCTTGTACTTGATTGATTAATTAGGTCACTAATTGGTTAGGTCTACCCTCACCTGGTTGTTTAGGTCTGAACTGGGAACCAATTGACAGGAAAAAACAAAAACCTGCAGACACACGGCCCTCCAAGGAACCGGTTTG
>JACXGK010001263.1:0-30373 GCA_016801125.1 Novumbra hubbsi | reverse complement strand
CTGAGTCACATTATAAATTGGAACAGGCTTTGATTTAAATTGTTTACTTAGATTTTCAGCGACAAGTTTGAATTCAGCCATTAATTGATTTGTGATTTTGGTTTCCACTGACAATTAGTTACATCATTTTGTTCTCCACAAATTACACAATGTACAGGAAATATGTAGATCTTTGATACATTTCCTTCATCGAGACCTAAAGTGTGATTAAAGTGTTCAATGTTTTGAGCAGTGTGTCTAGGTGGTTGAATATCATCTTATTTTACAAATGTAATGTTTGAGCATAGATAGAGAATATTATTTGCAAAACCATTCCAATGGAATTGGTGTAAAAGCATTGTTGAAAAAAAGTTCATAGTTTTGTTTCAAAACAGTTTATTGAATCTATTTATTAATTTCTGAATCTCAAACTGCTTCAAAACAAGATATATGTAGACCTACTATTGTTAATTGTAGAATTATCTAGATTATGTTTCTATTGCTACAGGAAATTGGTTTGACAAATCTATTTGAGATAAAACATTTATGAAAACAGCTTCAATGTGCCATGAGAACACTGCTGGGTGTTCTGAGAGCTGCTATAAAAAATTATCTCCAGACTTACTCTCTGGAAGATGCAAGAAATTCATTGCTTGAGTCATTGCTTAACGATTTGTACTAAACATCTTTCTTAAACCTTCTTGTACAGAGTATTTTCTATGGTCCTGAACATACTACTTTGAGGTAGGCCTACTTGCATTCCTTTGCTCTGCATCACACGTGACCATGACCCTCCACAATTTTCAAACTGTTTGCGTAATTAGGGTTCCTCCGTGAGGAGAAAATCTATTGTTATTTATTTTCGCTGTTCTTGTGGCCTGAGGATTATTCCAGAAAACTATATTCATTAGCAAACTATGGGTTTTCATTTACAGGAAGAATGTCAGGGATAAACATAGCAATCCATGCTGTGAACCAAACTTACTACCTATTACGTTAAAGGAAAAGCTCCTACCTCCAAACATTAACACAACTCGTCTCTTCGTCTTTCCTCGCCAAACAAAACCAGTATAGTATTAGCTAGTCCATGGTGGTTTAGGGTTGGGATAGATTGAACTGCAAGTGTCTAAAGCAAGTATAACAAGATTAAAAGTCAATGCAAACGGACAGGTGAGAAACTTAAAATGGGGAATATGTCAGTCACCTTTTTCTGTAGAAATTATTACTGGAAACATTAACTTAAAACATTACCTGCAGATATCTACTGGACATTTTGCGAGTAGGACAATAAAAAGAACATTCATATTTCCAGTTCAAGTGCATTTTTTCCTTTGGAAGTATTATGTACAGTCACATAAAAAAATAGGACACCCCATGAAATATTTAGTTTTTTTAATTATGGACAACAATGATCTTCTCTCAAACAAAATGTATAGATGAAGGTGATGTAATAAAAAAAAAAACAATGACATTTGAACCATGATATAATTTATTTAATAACAAAGATGCCATTTCCCCCGAGCTCCTTAGTTATCACTTTTGCCTTATGGCAAAGTGCGCCATCATGCTGGAAAAGGCATTGTTCATCATCAAACTGTTCTTGGATGGTTGGGAGAAGTTGCTCTCAGAGGATGTTTTGGTACCATTCTTGGTTCACGGGCAAAATTGTGAGTGAGCCCTCTCCTTTGGCATAGAAACAACTACACACTTGAATGGTCTCAGAATGCTTTACTGTTGGCATGACATAGGACTGATGGTAGCTCTTACTAGCAGCAATATCCTTGCCTGCTAAGCCCTTTTTGTGCAAAGCAACGATGACTGCACATGTTTCCTTGCGGAGGAAGAACAATGATTATAAGCCCCACCCACCCTCTGTTATTCCAACTCAATCAGCAAGACAGAGTGATCTCCAGCCCTGTCCTCATCAACACTCTGACCTGTGTTACTGAGATGATTACTGACATGATGTCAGCTGGTCCTTTTGTGGCAGGGCTGAAATGCGGTGGAAATGTTTTTGGGGGTTTAAGTTCATATTCATGGCAATAATGTCTTGTTTCAAAGTACAAAATTATTGTGCTAAATCTTTTGAATACATAATGTCTAGCACATTGTAATGAGTACCTTCTTAAAGGAATTATTGGATCATCTGCTCTTCAGTAGCACTGCCAACGGGTGGCTGTGTTACAATGTTGGATACAATCCCCTATCGCATATGCATAATTTGCTTATATGATATAGGTACAATTCATTTAAATGTTAATCAATAATGAATCAATAATGTATTTTTATTTTCTTTTCTTTCAACGTGAACTATTATGAAAAATATGAATTATTGATTATGAACTGCCTAACACATGTATATACAGATACATAACGCATTAAAACAGACTTGCTTGTGGAACAAAAAATATTTATGCACATTAGATATTAAGTAATAAGTAACATTAGCTGTAAAAAAAAATACCAAAGTTTATCAGAATGTAATTCCTTTAACTCTCATATTAACATCGTTTTCAATTAGCATATATACTACAACAGCAAAAAAATCCTGAAATTCTTTTATAGCTTTTGGTTTCAGTGTGCAACCCCAAGATTTTCAGTGCGCCACTGCTGCTCTTCACTTAACCTAATGATATGATTAAGAACTAGCCATTCTGGTACAAAAAACTTGGCTACTCCCTTATCTGATTAAGAGAAATGTTTAGCAATTTTTTTCTGAAATACCAATCTACAGGAAGTCCGTTTCAAAGCCGAATTCAATTAACTTTCACCTTGTGGAAAACACGCCTACCAACGTGACTGGTCATTGCCCGGTTCAACCCATGGTAGCTTAATAGAAAGCCCTCAACGATAACGTAGAGATAACGTCCTGTTTGGAGTGGTGTGCGAAATTACAGAAGCTTCTCAAAAGTTGAGGCAAAATAAAAAATCGTCAAGAGTCAAAGGATTATTGCAATGGGTGAGTTGTTTTTCGTAACTGCTTGGAAGTTAGTAAGTAGTAGTTATAGCACCAATAGCTTTTATTATGTATCTCTAGAGGTATCTAAATGTTTTGGCAGAAGCGCATAGTTATAATCATGTACACTGAAACGGAGAAACGGTTTTATTTGTGTTGTTTGCAATTTGACAGCAGCCTTGTGTTTAGTGTAACTTTAATCACGCAGTAACATTTACATTTTATAAAAACGTGCACTTGCGGGTCGTCTGAGTTAGTTGATCTATTTTAATTTATGTCTGATGCTAGATCGCTTAGAAAGACGCGTAAAGAACGGACATCTGGGTAAGGGAAGATTCTTTAAATGTTCTACTATATTTTGTTACAGTGGAGTAACTATTCAATTATAAATCGGTATTTAGCGTTTTTAGTCTTATTCATATTGATGTAAGCATTCTCTTCGGTGTCAACGTGGATCGTTTTACTCTTACTCTAATGTATAATACATTAATGAACAAGTATGTTATATGTTAGACCACTTTTGGCAGCGAGTACATTCATTTGTCTTTTTGGGAGAAGGTATATGCTGGATGGTGCAATATGTATCCATTAATTATTTTGCAACACACTGCTGATATGTCCTGCATTCAGTAAGGTGTATTTACTTTAAATGGTTGTCCCTCTTAGCGAGCTTAAGGTGATGCACTAATCGAAAGTCGTAAAATGTAAGAAATTCAAATGTAGATCCGGTCATGTGTTGTTGGTTATTATTCTGCTGAAAGGTGAATTCCACTCCCTGTTTCTGTTATTAAAGAGACTTACGCAGGTTTTCCTTTAAGATTTTGCTTATGCTTAGCTGCATCCTGTTTCTTTTCATCAGAAAACTTCCCCAGCCTTTGCTGCTGGAAAGCATACCCATACCATGATCCAGTTACCATCAACTAATAAAGCAGTTCAGTTTCTCAGTAATGTGATGTATTCCAGATATTAGGCATTGCATTTAGGCCAGAAAGTGTATCTTTCCACACTGCTAGGAGGGCTCCTGGCATGTGCCACCAAATCCAGCTACAAGGTTATGGTTCCTGCCTTTGGTGCGATGAGAGGAGCTCTTCAGGCAATCCTCGAACCTTACACCCCTTCTTGGGGTCTTTGTTCCTGCCCTTTGCGTTGGCAGTTCCCAATCTATGCAATCAGAACTTTTGCACCTCAATTGTGGAACCAGCTTCCCATAGAGGCTAGGATCACATTCTCTTTTAACCTGAAGCCTTATCTTTTCATACAGTTCCACAACTTCCACCTTTGTGGTCTTTTCTCTTTGTGGTCTTTGCATTAGGATTCTATTTTTGGTATGGTCGTCTTTCTGGCACTGACTTTTGTCAATAAGCCAATAATCAATTAGAATGCATTTGCTAAGATGTGTGGTTGTTTTACTTACTTTTGTTTTACGTTTTACTTTACTTTTCTTATATATGCACTGTAAATCGTTCTTGATAAGAGCATTTGTTAAATAACTGAAATGCAATTTTAAACAGATATTTAATGTCTGATTTGTTATTGTTACCATCTTCCAATCACTGCCCTTTTTGAGACATAGGAACCCTGCTGTTTTAGTAGTTGAATCTGTGCTTGAAATTTAATATCTTTTGAAAGAGCAATTCTTTCATGGTAAATATACATCCTTATTATTTCACACCTTATTAGTCCATGTAACATGATTTGTTAAGCCTAATCGTAACTCCTTAAGAAATGTGGACTTTCCGAAAAGGAGATAAATATTTATGCGGTGGCTATGTTTTAGTCATACATTCTTCTATATCATTTCATTTTTACTGGCATACACTCAGTGGCCATTTTATGAGTTACACCTGCCTAACTGAGTAAGACACATTTGCCACCAGGACAGCCAAAATTCTTCTCAACATGGATTCTACAAAGTGCTGGAAACATTCATGACTCTATGAATGTTTCTATCATCATGACTCTATCATCATGAAGTGCTACACATTCATACTGCAAACGTCCTGTTTCTTCTCTTCCCAAAGGCTCTCTATTGAATTGAGATCTAGGAACTATGCAGGCCAGTGAATTAAACTGAAGTCACTGCCATTGTTGTGGAAACAACTTGAGATCATGCATGCTTTTTGACAGTGTATTGTCCTGCTGGACAAGTATCCATTTGAAGACTTTGCCCATGAAGGCAACCCTTGGTGAGTCACAGGGGTTGAATGCATAAATGAGAAGCCATACTATAGTTTATAGATACACTGGGCAGTGATTGCATGTATGCAATATGATTTGCCTTGTTACAAAGCCGGGGGGCATATGCTAGACAAACACCTGCTCATGATTTTATACTTATTACAGCATATATGTTTCATTCCTGTCATTTTCAAATTCATAATGATCTGCATGTCATTGTGGCAGTACATGGAAAATACTAATAAACATCTGTATTTGTCTGTTACTATATTTGCCTGTTTATACCTGCTAACTAGCTGGATAGCATATTACTTTTTGTTTGCTATCAAGCCAAAAATGCAAGTTATTAATTCAAAATGGTTTATTTTACTACATAGTGTGCATAGACACCGTAAGGGGGAGCAAATCAAGCCTGGTTTCAGGATGTGATTTGATGAGTGTCAGAATACAAGTAATTAATTGACTGTTTGGTGTTGGTTTGTTAACAGATTTAGCAGTGTTTTGGTTCCAGTATAAATGAATCTTATATTTGCAAATAGGTGCATTAATACGTATCACTGCAATGTTACACCCCTAGTTGATAACAATGTTAAGATATGCTGTAGCATTTAAATAGTGCTTTGTTTGTATGAACTGGTACCAAAAAACCACAACACATGTCATTACACCACCACTAGCCTGTACCGTTGACAGGAAAGTCAGGATGGCTTTGTGTGCTAAATTCTGACCCTACAATCAGCATGTTACAGTGTCGAGACCAACCAAAAGGTTTCCAATCTTTAATACTACAGTTTTGTCAGTGACGTGCCCCATGTTCCTAATCCTAGCTGACAGAAGTGGAACATGGCTTGGTCTTCCACTTCTGTAGGCAATTCCCTTCAAGGTTTTACATGTTGCATTCAGAGGTGCCTTCCTGAACCCCTCTGTTGTAAAGAGTGGTTTTTTCAGTATTTATGTCTTTCTGTCAACGTCAAGAGTCTGGTTATTCTTTTTTGACCTCATTTACAGAACTGAGGCTCCCTGGATTTTTTTGGTTTATGGCACTGTTCTCTTTAAAATCTCTGTATGGGCTGAAGATCCCAGAATGTCAGCTGTTTCTCAGATGCTGAAACCACAGCGTCTGACACCAAAAACATTACTACAGTCAAAGTCGCTTAGATCGCACATCTTTCCCATTCTGGGAATGTTTCGTCAAACAAACTAAACCTCTAAACATGTCAGCTTTTTATATTTAGTTTGAGCCACAGGATTTGCTGTTTTGATATATGAATTAACAAGCATTGTGGGTACTACATATTTCAATGTATTAGACTTTTTTTAATCTTATTTTCTTTTCATCAATTTTAATTTCAATTTAATGCAACAAAATGTGAAAGAGGTGGGATGAGGTTTGTTTTCAATAAGTGCCTAGTCAATTTATTAGTTATTGGGATGACATTTCAATATAAATGGGACGACATAACTACACTTTTTTTACACTATCCTTGTTTTCATTAACATTTGGGACAGAAACAAAAAGCGGCAACACATGAATGTGCATTGCCTTGCTAAAATAAATAGCCAAACAGAAATTTAAATCTGTCTCTGCACTCTCCGTTGCCATACATTGATTATCACACTAAGCCTGCTTTGATGGGGAATACATTGTACTGTTTTGCATCTATTGATGGTGTGTTTTAGACAAATGGGCAGCATTGCTTAATATTTCAATCTGGGACGTTTTTAACCATGTGTGTTTGCTAATGTTTTTATCTTTGTTGAGTGGAAGCAGCATCACACCACCCAGTCTTTGCCAAGAAAGGCCATCTCTCCAAACTTGGCGTCTATACAAAAAGGAGACATTTGAGAAGCCACACAGAGGCCAACAATCACATTGAAGTAGCTACAGAGTTCAGTGGGTGGATTTGGAGTAATTGTACACCACTCAACCGAACCAAGAGATCTGCATAACACTTGTCCGAACGGGGCAATTTATTAATTAAAAAGTACCTTATGAAATAGAATGTCTGGAGTTTGCCAGCAAGAATGGGAGTGATCCCGATCAAAGTAGTTTTTTGGCAAATGTGTGTGGCATAAACCTAGAAACAGCCTATGCCACCAGACACTGCAGGTTTTATTTAGCTTTTTTTATTTATAAAGTCATATTGAGAGCTAAGTTTCTTTCACAGCTGAGCCCTGTGTTGATGCAAATAAAAACACATGAAACATACAGTGGGGAGAACAAGTATTTGATACACTGCCGATTTTGCAGGTTTTCCTACTTTCAAAGCATGTAGAGGTATGTAATTTTTATCATAGGTACACTTCAACCAAAATCCAGAAAATCACATTTTATGATTTTTAAGTAATTCATTTGCATTTTATTGCATGACATAAGTATTTGATCACCTACCAACAAGTAAGAATTCCGGCTCTCACAGACCTGTTAGTTTGTCTTTAAGAAGCTCTCCTGTTCTCCACTCATTACCTGTATTAACTGCACCTGTTTGAACTCGTTACCTGTAGAAAAGACACCTGTCCACACACTCAATCAAACAGACTCCAACCTCTCCACAGTGGCCAAGACCAGAGAGCTGTGTAAGGACATCAGGGATAAAATTGTAGACAAGGCTGAGATGGGCTACAGGACAATAGGCAAGCAGCTTGGTGAGAAGGCAACAACTGTTGGCGCAATTATTTGAAAATGGAAGAAGTTCAAGATGACAGTCAATCACCCTCGGTCTGAGGCTCCATGCAAGATCTCACCTCGTGGGTTATCAATGATCATGAGGAAAGTGAGGGATCAGCCCAGAACTACACGGCATGACCTGGTCAATGACCTGAAGAGAGCTGGGACCACAGTCTCAAAGAAAACCATTAGTAGCACACTTCGCCGTCATGGATTAAAATCCTGCAGCGCACGCAAGCTCCCCCTGCTCAAGCCAGCGCATGTCCAGGCCCATCTGAAGTTTGCTAATGACCATCCGGATGATCCAGAGGAGGAATGGGAGAAGGTCATGTGGTCTGATTAAACAAAAATAGAGCTTTTTTGTCTAAACTCCACTCGCGGTGTTTGGAGAAAGAAGAAGGATGAGTACAACCCCAAGAACACCATCCCAACCGTGAAGCTTGGAGGTGGAAGCATCATTCTTTGGGGATGCTTTTCTGCAAAGCGGACAGGACGACTGCACCGCATTGAGGGGAGGATGGATGGGGCCATGTATCGCGAGATCTTGGCAAAGAACCTCAGTAAGAGCATTGAAGATGGGTCGTGGCTCGGTCTTTTAGCATGACAACGACAAAGCCCAAAACACACAGCCGGGGCAACTAAGGAGTGGCTCCGTAAGAAGCATCTCAAGGCCCTGGAGTGGCCTAGCCAGTCTCCAGGCCTGAACCCAATAGAAAATATTTGGAGGGAGCTGAAAGTCCGTATTGCCCAGCCCCGAAACCTGAAGGATCCAGAGAAGGTCTGTATTGAGGAGTGGCCAAAATCCCTGCTGCAGTGTGTGCAAATCTGGTCAAGAACTACAGGAAATAATTCCTGGACCAAGGGTTGGATCTGTTCTTCAACCAAACTCTTGTATATGTAGCTTGCCTAGCTACGATGGAAGTGAACATGTGAAATGCTCTAGTGCTATCTCAGTATCTGGGGCAGCTGGGTAAGATTTTAGTTAAAATATACAAGAATAATGATTTCCGAGTTATAGAATAGGCTATTTATTTGGTAAACTGGTTAATAGAGGGTTAGTAGATGGTGGCCAATTTGCACCAACTAGTGAAACAATACAGTTGTTTCCTACTGAGGGCTGACAAGGCCCAACAAATTGCTTAGGAATGGGTGATTATTTAGTTTTCTGTAAAGTTTGCAACTGCTGCGCCTTTACACATCGTTGTGGTTCTAAGTACATAGTATCTCTCTCTTGTTCAATATCTGCATATGCTTTTTTTTTAACCAAGCATCAAATAACATCAACGGATGCATTTGATTTAATACTTTTCAGAGATCAGGTTTTTGCCGCATGTCAACACAAAAGAGTACATAATGTAAAAAAATGTATCTCTGAATGCTTCTAAATGAATTACAAATAGAAGAAATTAAAGAATTTAGTGAATAGGTATTCAACCAGTGACACACCATCATCACTTTTAGAAGTCAGATAATTATATAAGTGGAGTATACAGAATAAGGCTCTTCAAAAGCACCAGTGGAAGGATATAAAACATTTCCCAATAATTACATATCCCCCAGAGCCAAGGGAAGTCCATTATTAGAAATGAAGAGAATATGGCGCAACTGTGAACGTGTCTAGAACAGGCATTCTCAAAAACTGAGTATTCAGGCGAGAAATGCAATCCAACTGAGAATATGTGGCAAGAGTTGTTCCTCAAAGGTCCCTGTCCAACTTCACAGAGTTGTAAAATGTTTGCAAAGAGTAATGGGCAAAATTGTTGTGTTCAGAGCTGTCACGTCACCGCCTAGTGGAGGCCACTCCCCTGTGCGCGTGGCACCCCGGCGTTCGACGTCGCCGGCCTTCTAGGCACCACCGTCCGTGTTTGTCTTGTTACCCATGTCCTGTGAACGCATCCCTCCCTGATTCCCAACAGCTGCGGCTCATTGCCTGCTTATTTAATCCCTCATGTGTCTTGTCTATGCGTTCGTTATTGTCTGCCTGTTGCGTGTGAGAGCACCGAGGTGCTCTGTGGCTGCATTCCCTAAAGCGCCACTACTCTAGTATTTACTACCGGTAGAGTTACGGTCTACCGAGGTACAGAGGTAATAAAACCTATTCGTTTCGAACGCCTACCTGCAGTTTGGTCTCCTTCATTACCACGTCACAAGAGCATAGTTGGAGAATACTTATCCAAATAGACTCATGGCTATAATTGATGCCAAAGGTTCAACATAATACCATACATGAACTAAAAGTGTGAATACAATCAATTACTTTCTGTTTTGTATTTGCCATTAATTTCGAACAATTTTTAGATTATATTTTTTACTTTGACATTACAGACTTCTGTTGACCTAATTAAATTTGGATTTCATGTTAACACAATAATAATTTTGAAAAGTTCAAGGGCGGGTCAATATAACAGAGAACATTTTATGTTTTTGAATGATTGAAATAGTTCTATAGAAAGCATGATTCAAGCTGTAAGCCCCAGTTCAGGAAATGGCTGATCTCGAAAGAAAAGCGAGCATATGGTATATTGGATTTGCAGACAAGTGAAATCATTGCAGTTTGGCGGGTTGTTGCCGAGACGTGTACTCCTTTTGTTTTAAAGTGGTTAGAGTGTGGGTGTTGTTGGACATTTTGGACTCATTCATTTTCAATGTCAGCCTCTAGGCCTTCTAAATTTTGATGACTATTAAAGCTATTCTCAAGCAACTGAAAACAAGCTATCCTTGTAAGTAATGTGGGCTTGTGTTTGTGTGTGGCCTTGGTTTAGGTGCATGATCATTCGATTATTCACTAGAACATACATTTTACATTACATTTAGCATTTTCATTCACATGTTGTAATGCTTTCATATCAGACAGGGTACCACATACTGTAACTGCGGTTAGTCTCATAAGCAGGAAGTGGTGTTGTAACCATGTGGTTTTATATTAGAACTGCATTTTCTTTCCTTGTTTGTGGAGTGTGTGTTAGTTTATAGAGTATTCAGAGATAGATCACAAGTGTTTTTGCTGCTAGCACAGGACTGGAAATGCAACCTTAGGTTAAGCACAAGCTGTCATAGTTGCTCATAGATCACTGCACCTGTACATAGACAATCAGTAAATAGCCCATCCATTCTACCTCATCCCCGTACTTGTCCTATTTATTTTAAATTGCTCATTCGCACCCCAGTATCTCTTATTGCACTTTGGCTTTTGCATATTCTCTCATTCCAGTGTCCAATTGCAATATTCTTTTTTTTATTATTTTGCATTATGACATATTTATTGCCCTTATTCTACCTCTTTTGCACATCCTGTATACTGATTCATCTAAGTTATTATTGATTGTATGTGGTTATTCAATGTGTAACTCTGTTGTTGTATGTTTCAAACTGCTTTGCTTTATCTTGGCCTGGTCGCAGTTGTAAATAAGAAACATGTTCTTAACTAGCCTACCTGGTTAAGTAAATGTAAAATAAAAGGTGAATCTTCAGCTTAGTAGGGTTTCTTCACCTGGTATAGCTGATGAAAGAAATACACACCATTATTTGCATTATGTAAATGCCTCTAACTGATGTAGGGTATGTGCTCTGGTTGTAATTGTCTTCCTCTAAGCACTGGATGTGACTATCTTTCCTATCTTGTGCCAATATGTTTACACTGAAGGTGAACAGGACACCGGTGAGAAACCAGTCAGGGAGGAGGGCAGAGGCGTGGAGGGAACACTAAACCAGGTAAGAGCAGACAACATCATTTATCACTCAAAAGAAATCCTAGCAGCTTGAGACACTTTTGGTGTCTTTTTTTCTATCAATTTCGAATTGACAACAAAAATTCAAAAGAGAAAGTTAAATTTTCTACCGTCACATTCACTTCCAGTATATCTACATCCTTAATTTCTTGTGATTTGTGTTTCATTTCCCCATAATACTTTCAGTTCTACATTTAATTCAAACATTAAAGTAACATATCAAATATTAATATTTTCAGTCTTCCCTGTCTGCTTATGTGTGGGTATAGAATTTGAGAACAAAAATACATTTCAAACATAATGAGTTATACAAATCAAAAATAAAATAGAATCCGAATTATGCACTGGGTGCATAGTGAGCATAGTGAGTGTGGTGTGTAGCCAATATTCCATGGCTAAGAGTGGAGTGGAATATAGCAATTTATCACAAACCCCCGATACCATGAATCACAAACCCAATACCGTGAATATCACCCAATAAGCCTTTAGGTTTCAAAACACAGTCAAAAAGAAGGAATGACATCACAATTCTGGTAATTGAAGATGAGAAAAGAATTGCAGAGATGCATCACATTTCCAAGACACTGCTCTGAGATGAAAGCTTGGTGGCTTCTGTGGTGACAAGTGGCCCGTTGATACCATCAACCCAGCACGCCACCAACAATCATACTGAGAGTCCTATCGACACATTGACATCAACATCTCCTACGCCCTTTTCCAAAAGGTGAATGTGGTGGAAATGTACAGCCTGTTTACTGAAAGTCGTTCACACTGATATTCATGCTTTTAGGTGTGCTATTTACTGCTGCACATTGTATGGTGGGCTTTAAGGCTCGGAGTGCCTTCATTTCCTGTATGAAACTAATGTCACGGAGCTGACTGACATCTCTCTGTTTTGTGGTCCAGCTGTGAATAGACTACTTTTTTTAATCTTTCTAATATAGTATACGAATATGTAATGCAATGCTTGCTGTAAACATATATCTAAACATTATTCAGTATTCATATGCAAGACATTTTACTATTTCTGCTTTTTGGAAATTCTTGCCCTATAAGACTACGACATTATCGAGTAATTTATGCCATTTATATGAGCTGAAGAACTTTACATTGGATCTGTTGTCTCATTGACTGTCTGATTAGATGTAAGAATGACACTACATTAAGCAATTATCATACAACTTTGTAAAGTCTGTCCGTAGCACCACATAGAGCTGTAGCTAGCCAGTCAAGGCAGGAATTAGAAGGTGAGAAAGCATTGCCTGATGATGGAGGAGATTCTTTGATGAAAGATAGGATATTATCGCTGTAACTGTTGCAAGGGGACAGCTGTATATAAAGCTGTGAGTCAGTCAGGGCTATCCCGAATACATCTTCACTATTACTCACCACTGGGTCTCGCTTCTCGGAACCAGTAACCAGAGGGACCTGATTCAATATGAAACTCTGTTCATTTGTTGCCTACAGCGAAGTATTTGGTGATTCAGGCTAGCATATTATTTTGATATACAGCATTCATACATTTTCATGTATGCTTAAAATGTTAATGTCTGTTACTGGTTTGAATAGTTTGAGAAGTTATAGACCCCTCCCCTCCTCCGGTGACCATAATGAATGTAAGGATGTTTGTTGAGGTCTGCGGTAAATTTTTGCATGCCATTAATGTTTCATTTCTCATTTGTTACCCAGTGCATTTTAGCTGTGTTTACACATGCAGGCAAATGTAGTGTTGTTTCTCTCTCTATTTCAGTCTAATCATGTGAACTACAAACTGTTTGCTAGTTTCTCATAGTGATTAGATTTATTTTGTAACTTTTTCTTTTTTATATGTTTACCTTTAATGTCATTGAAATTGAAATGGCATTTGAATAAATGGCCCATTTCATACGGTATAAAACAGCACTTCATACTTTCATATTTGTTATTCAAGTAGACATCCTTTTCACCAAACTGATGATCAGGTCTAGACCGAAAACCCCATAAGTCTGTTGGTTTCCCTTTATACAGGATGTATGGTTACTTACTGAAAGTGGTGGTAAAAGCCAACTCCTCTCATGAATGTTTCGCCTCAAATTTTAGTTGCCCAAGAAAAGACAATAGAATTTTGTTGCAATCTTTAAAAAAGTTACTCCCATTTAATGTTGTACAGTTTGTTAATTTGCCTCCTGCCGTTTGTTGACAAATTATGTTCAGCAATGGGATGTTACCATGGAATTGGATTCAAATGTTCAGATTTCTTTTTTTCTCCAATCTGGTAAATCTGGTGGTCTCTGCTGTAGAGTTCTGCAGGGATGGAGATTTCTGACTCTGCCAGTGAATGTGAAGACAGGCCCAGGTCTAGTCCAATGGAAGAAAGGTCATTCATAACCAGGTTGCACTGTTACATGAAGAATAGAGGAACGCCTATTGAGAGGATTCCACACCTGGGGTTTAAGCAGAGTAAGTCCATGTTCAAAAGATATAACCATAGTTGTATTACACTATCTGCATAAGAACATTATTATTAAACAAATAAATTGTCAATGCTCCTCGAAGCATCTGAATTTGAAGTGTAGTTTCACACTTAATAGGTAAAGATACAAAAAGAGTGAACAAAATTGTGAAATATTGTTTCTTTCAGTAAATTTGTGGAAAATCTACAGAGCTGTTGAGAAGCTTGGCAGTTACGACTCTGTAAGTAAACCAGTATATTAAAAAAATGCAGTTGACCTAAATGTTGAATATTGTTGCAGATATGATAGTGACAGCTACCCGTATCGTTTTTTTGTGTTGTGAAAGACCATTCATCTAAGCATCTCGTGTGGAACATTAGCTTAACAGGATGTAAACGTGACCGTCCCTACCACCTTCAGAGCCGAGTCCACACTGGGCTGTTAACCTGAGATGGCCGTGTGGGCAATCATTCTAGTGCTTTGTTCTGTTTGGCTGAATAAAGTTTCCACTCTGTGGCATGTGTACATGCTCAATATGTTGAGAGATTAAGGGTTTCTCTGAAATGCCATTTGAGTCAGAGTTCACAGAAGCTAAGACAATAAGACTTTGTTCTGTTTCAGTAATTTCCCTGCATATACTGTTTATTCATTTCAAAGTCAGATTAGACATTTATATTAATATATATATAAGATGTGCTTAAATGTGTTGGTACCCTTACAGCTCATAGAACTAATGCTTCATTCCTCCTGAAATGTGATCAAATTAAAGCTACTGTGTCATGTATATTTGCATGCCTTTGGTGTGTCATAGAATAAAGCAAGGGAGCTGTAAAAAACATGAATTATTGCTTATTCTACAAAGGTATAAAAAATGGCCTGGACACATTTGTTGGTACCCCTTAGTAAAGATAAATAATTGGATTATAGTAATATTTCAAATGAATGCGTTTCTTTAATTAGCATTACACATTTCTCCAATCCTCCATTCAGTTATTCAGCCAATTGTTTAGAGAAGTTGTCACTGTCCTGTTTCGTATCATGGTGTGGACCACACTGAACATGGAGGATATGTCTGAGGATATTAGTAAGAAGATAATAGACAAGCATGGTAAAGGTAAAGGCTACAAGACCATATCCAAGCAGCTTGATGAACCTGTGAGAACAGTTGCAAATATTATGTAGCAGTTCAAGGTTCATGGAACTGTAGCCAACCTCCCTGGGCGTGGCCGCAAGAGGTAAATAAACCCCAGATTGAAAAATATATAAAAGCCAGACTGGAATTTGCTAAAATGCATATTGACAAGCCACAATCCTTCTGGAATGAAACGTACAGCCCAGTGTCTAAAAGCTCTCAGTTGCAAGTCATTCGTCCTCCTACAGGATAATTGGAATACTTAGCTAAAAACACCCAAGAATTGATAAGAACAAAACATTGGACAATTCTAAAGTGGCCTTCTAGGATTCCTGATCTGAATGCTTTGAACATTTGTGAAAAGAGCTGAAACTTGCCTTCTGGAGAAGGAAACCATCCAACCTGAAACAGCTGGAGCGGTTGGCTCAGGAAGTGTGGGCTAAAATACCTGCTTACAGGTGCTGAAGACACATTGAGAGCTACAGAAATAGTTTGATTGCAGTGAATGCATCTAAAGGTTTTCCAACCAAATATTAGGTAATACGTGAGTATTAGGTCATCGTATGTTTTATTGGAACATAATACGTGAAAAATGAAAGAGAGTCATTGCTGAAAGAGAACCTGTTTTGCAGCAGCGCATATACATCTGAGGCAGTGGGTTAGGCTGTGGGACCACAATAGGCCATACATTGTCTTACACTTGAAGTGAAATGAATGCAGAATGATTTTGGATGAATGACTAAGTGGTGTTTGTCCACCGTGTTGTGTCTGCTAACAGGTAACGGCCCGACGACTGTGGAAGAATGTGTACGACGAGCTCGGCGGCAGCCCAGGCAGCACCAGCGCCGCCACGTGTACGCGCAGACATTATGAGAGGTGATGAAAGACAACGCTCAGCCTCTTCTGTCAACCGCTCGCTCCGTCGCTACATGTTCTCATTGTGCAATTTCCTTGTGTGCAATATAGGCTTGTATTACCGTTCGAGAGGCATTTACGTGGGGAGGAGGACAAACCCCTGCCTCCAAGCAAGCCACGTAAACAGTACAAGAGGAGCTCAGAGAGCAAGGGCGGCAAGTCTGAGTGTAAGAGGAAGAGACCCCAGCTGGAAAAGGAGACAGACTCTGAGGTACATCAACTTTGTTGTTACTGTCATACCAAATGAAGTTGGTGTTTTCTATTATGCCAGTCTATGGTAATAATGGAGTAACTGTAACACAAACTGTACAACCGTTCACTTGGACTTCTATGTGCTGTCTTGTTTTAGGGCCAGGTACATTCTACATCATCGTCTCCATGGGCCGCTCTATCTGAAAGGATCTACCCAGATGGTCCTCCACCAAACCATGAGAACACTGCCGGTGACGACCTCTCTTCTGCCGCATTCTCTTCGTCCCAACCAGAGCAGGGCCCAGCTTCATCCTCCTGGAGAGGAGTTCACCACCAGTCTTCCACTGTTGCGGACATAATCTCCCCTCTGGAGAAGAAGAAACGTATGGCACAGGCCAGCCTAAGCCAATCCCAAGACTCCAAGAGTCCCAGGCAGGAGGACTGTAATGGCCGGCCCTCTGTGATTCACTGCTCTGAGTCCCCAGGGCTGCTTGCTCCCCGCCGGACACGGACTACCTCTGAGGGATCCCCGGACCCTCCGTCTTCCTCCTCTTCCCGTAGCCCATCCCCTTACTCCATTTCCTCTGAGGACGGTCAGGCACCAACTGAAGACAGGCCCCCCGTATCAAAACAAGAAGGACCCCTTAACTTTTCCATCAACCCTATACCCCCCTGCAGTGGGGTACATAAGCCTCAAAGCTGCAGCCCTGATGTCAAGGAATATGTTAACTTACCTGCAGGACAAAGAGATTTCCCTCAGGTCAGCCATCTACCAGGTGAAACAGTCTATATTAAAGGACAGAGTAAAAACTCTTTGTGGAGCCCTGCCTACAATGGGAGCAGACGTCAAACTCACCAGATACCCCCACCAATGTCATGCAAAGTTCGATCTTGCTTGATTCCATCTACCTCCAGTTTTACCAAAGTTTATCCCAAATCTATGGAGCCTCTGCGGCCTATACCCTTTCAGCCAGGTTACTCATTCCATCAAAACCCAAGCCGGTCCATGTTGATTGATGACAGTCTGATATATACGAAAAGAATCCATGTGGTTCCTGAACATTATCAGACAGAGAAAAAAGAGAAGTCCAGGTCAGTGTTGCCCAAGCCGCTTCCTACTCAACAACCCGTTTTTCACTCTAATGCAAGCATTCCAGTATCCTACCTGGTTCCAGCCTGTGATAAGACAAGGGGAGGCTCTGGGCAGAAACCACCTCTAAACCCTGTTTTTCTACCTACCTACATAAGACTGCCTCAGTCCCAGACAAACCCTATGTACCGCCATGCCTCAATGGGACCCACTCTTGCTCCCCCTTATGAGCCAACTCTAATCTCCTACCCTTACCGCCTTCCTATGTGGAATACTGGATACAGCAACACTGGCGTGTATTACCCTTTTACTAGGCTATGAAAACTTGACTGGCCTCTCAACTGTATTCTAGTAATCAAGAACATTTTGACATTTTGTGCTCCTCTGTGTGGCAAGTGACAGAACTGCACTTGGACATATCTGGACGTGTCGTTTTATGTGTACCTAATGTAGCCTTTAGGTTTACTGTTATGTATTTGATTGTAATTGGATTTTACATAAAAATAAATGGAGAATATTTCAAATATATTTTTGTATTTGATTTGTTTTTAATAAAATATTATTCAAAAGTTTAATGTCTCCTAGTCTACATTCTATGCTATTCTTGGAGGGCATATGTATTTTTTTCTTACCCTGAGGATGACTGGCTCTTGAATGTGTGTGTCTATAAACTTTAACCAACTTTAACCCAATTGAAATAATTTGGAGAATATTTTTAATATATTTTTGTATTTGATTTATTTGTTAATAAAATATTAGGTTAATGTCTGCTCCTAGTTTTCTAGTGTCACTGTTTCAGCCTTCTTCACCTGCTCTGCACCGGTTGACATTTGCCATAACCACGCCCTTCTGGTTACCATAGTTCTCCAACAGCATCGTTCTTCTTGAACACACCATGCCTTTAATGTAATTCTCTTGTATTTGGCTCTTGATGTATGTTTTGTTTTTAGGTTATTTGGAAATTGTATTTTTTAATGTGTGCTATTTTGCTAAGTTTTATTAGAATGATGAAATGTGCAGCCAGGTTGGTATAGCAAATCTACAATACCATTGTGGTGTTAGCTAAAAGGTTAATGGGTCATTTCAACAGCCATTAAAGGATATTTTAACAGCTGTGATGAACAACTATTCATGCCATTCTCCACTTCACACAGTCTACAGCCGTGGCTATTGGTTTAGACAGAGTTTGCTGGTGCAGTGTTTTAGAACTTTTTGTCAGATATTACAATGGTGTACTGAACTATAATTACAAGCATTTCATGAGTGTAACGGCTGTTATTGACAATTACATTAAGTACATGCAAAGAGTCAATATTTGCAGTGTTGAACCTTCCTCCAGACAACTGCAATTCACCCTGGCATGCGTTCCATTATCTTCTGGGCCACATGCTGACTGATGGCAGCTCGTTCTTGCATAATTAATGAGTTTGTCAGAATTTGTGGGGTTTTGTTCGTCCACCCATCTCTTGAGGATTGACCACAAGTTCTCAATGGTGATTAAGGTCTGGGGAGTTTCCTGTTTAAATTTTGCTGGAAAAGGCATTGTTCATCACCAAACAGTTCTTGGATGGTTTAGAGAAGTTGCTGTCTGAGGATGTTATGGTACAATTCTTTATTCATGGCTGTGCTCTTAGGCAAAATTGTGAGTGAGCAACACTCCCATGGCTGAAAAGCAACCCCACACATGAATGGTCTCAGAATGCTTCTCAGTTGGCATGCCACAGGACTGATGGTAACATTCACCTTTTTGTCTCCGGACAAGCGTTTATCCAGAGGCCCTAAACACCAGAGAAAATTACCTGTCCCCAGTCCTCAGCAGTCCAATCCTTGTACCTTTTGCGGAATATTGGTCTGTCCCTGATGTTTTTCCTGGAGAAAAGTGGCTTCTTTGCTGCCCAACTTGACACAAGGCCATCCTCCAAAAGTCTTCACCTCAATGTGCGTGCAGATGCACACACACCTGCCTGCTGCAATTCCTGAGCAAGCTCTGCACTGGTGGTGCCCCGATCCTGCTGCTGAATCATTTTTCAGGAGACGATTCTTGTGCTTTCTGGAATTTCTTGGGCCTTCTTCACAACAATTGAATCTCTCTCCTAGAAGTTCTTGATGATTTAGGTGCAATTTTACTATCTGCAATATCCTTGCCTGTGAAGCCCTTTTTGTGCAACGCAATGACTGCATGTGTTTCTTTGCAGGTAACCATGGTTAACAGAGGAAGATCAATGATGTCAAGCCCCACCCACCTTTTAAAGCTTCCAGTCTGGTATTCTAACTCAATCAGCTTGACAGAGTGATCTCCGGCCTTGTCCTCATCAACACTCTCACTTGTGTTAACTAGAGGATCACTGACATGATGTCAGCTGGTCATTTTGTGGCAGGGCTGAAATACGGTGGACATTTTTGGGGGGGATTAGGTGCATTTTCATGGCAAAGAGGGACTTTGCAATTAATTGCAATTCATCTGATTACTCTTTGTGGCATTCTGAATTATATACAAATTGCCATCATAAAAACTGAGGCAGCAGACTTTGTGAACATTTATATTTGCGTCGTTCTCAAAATATATGGCCACGGCTTTAGTTGGCATAAGCCACTTTCAGGTATAGTGTGTTGCATAGGAGCCAATGGAGTGGGAGGGTTAGAAAGTGTTGCTAGTTATACCATCTATATTGCCCCGTGAAATTGCACATGACAAAGATTCTAGACGCCCTAGTGAGTAATTCTCGAATGCCATTTTCCATTTAATCTAGTTTTTGTTATATAGCAATTTGTATGCGCCACAAAAAGGTTATGGTGACGTATTAGAGCTAATGCAATGCGTGGGTGTGTGTTGGAGACGTTAGAAAGTGCTAGCAGTTTATATGGACTGCACACCCTAGTGAGTAATTCTCGAATGCCATGTTCCGGTTCATATAGTCTAGTTATTTGTTATATGGCAATATTGCATAAAAACCTGTCAGTGCAAAATATGTGTTTCATGGCTTTTATTTTGAAAAAAGAAAATATGAGTTCGGGCTGCAAGCATAATTTACACTGCTTAAACAAATTATGAACATGTAATCATCACAATAAGTTAAACTATGGGGATATAAAACTGTCCAGTTAGGAAGCATAAGTGATTGTGAATCAATGTCACCTGTTGGTACAAAAGAAAGTGACAGGTGCACTGGAGAGGCAACAGCAAGACACATTGATTCCGAATCACGAATGTTTCTTAACTGGACTGATTGATATCCCTAAAGTTTAATTGACTTGGTGTTATAGTGTGATGATTGCGTGTTCTCCTAATTTTTTGCAGTGCAGTATGACAGATTATTTTGCGAGAAGATTAGTATATCCCAAGCGATAGTAGCCGTCTCTGAAATTAGTATACCAAATGTAGTCTAATATTTCGGGATGATTTTCGCATCATTCGTGCATGCTTCTTGGGGTACTATAGACTACACCCCCTTGCGCAGTAAAAGAGAACGCCCCATGAGTCTCCATGATTCTCTTGACGAAAAAGTCACCTGTATTGATATTTATCGCATAAACGTCATTAACGTATAAAATGAACTAGAACGTTGTTGTGCCATGAAATTAAATATCTTTGGCAACGTAAAGTTAATATTCAGCCTCGCTAGCATGGGCTTAGTTCTTATGATTATTCCAAGTAGTAAGATACCAGTATTACTTGCTTGTATGCTATTAAAACGGCCAGTGGCAACAACAGTTCATATATGGTATTTGTGGAGGAAGAGAACTTCAGAAGATACGTTGGTAGGTTTAACACAATGTTTCAAGGTGTCACGCTACATAACAAGACCCGGGGTGATGTTGCGACGCAATTTTATGACGAATGCGAATGTCCCAAAACGTACTTCATCGTCACTAGCGAACTGGTGTACGCGATTTAACCAGACAACTTCTCTTCAGTTGGCGCGAATTTTGACCGGAAGTGAGCGATTGTTGTTGTTTCTGTTCTGAGTGTCATTAGATCTGACGCGTATAGATTGCTTTACGTAGCTGCCACTTGTAGAAAGTTACATTTTTGTGTATTTGAAAAGAGTAGCGAAGTTTGCGCGTGAGCATTGTATAGTAATATTAATAGTAGAGTAAATTAGCTTTACAGAGTAATTATGTTGGATGCGTTGTCTGATGATGGCAGTAACATTAGCGAACCAGAAGACGGCCAAGAGGATGTAATGACTCCAGCGGAATTGATTGGGAAACTTGAAGAGGTAAATATACATTTTAACTATTGCCTTTGCATGACTATAACGTGTATTCCCTCCACTTCAATTGTATGCATACGAGAGCAGCTTCACACGAGGTGCAGTTTTGTAAACTTTGATACATAAATGGTAAATACACTAATCGTTTAAAATCGCATCGTTACTACTGGTTTGGGGTTATTGTACCTGCACGGCTATATGTTCATTTTACGACAATAATAATACCTCAACGCGACCACATGTTATTTACCTATATAACTTCTAAAGCTGAAATCTGAAGGATTTCTGAAGGAAATCCGGTAATTCACTGTACGTATCGAAGCATTGTCATGCAAATCCATTATAATTTGTAATGTTCATAATGTAGTCATACCTCAGTGTTTGTAGCAATTGGTACTCTCTGGCTGTGTTTTCCATTGATGTCCTACTGGAGCCACGGTACCTTTTAAAAAGAACTACATTTCATGTTTTTTTGGTATGTAACGGTATTAAGTTTCTCTTGTATTCGGAATTTCTCAATTATTTCAACCTGCCTTGCTACACCTAAAGACAACAATTGGTGTAAAATCAAACCGATGCAATAGCTTAAATACAATTTAAAAAACTCAAGATTGGAAACACTTGGTTTATAAGAATAATAGAGATGTAGATAATTTGTAAAAAAACTATTTGTTGCATGGAGTTGCAGCTTGACTCTCCATTTTAAGTTCGGCATCTTGGTTATAGTTACTTATTGCCATTTATTGATCATGTGGTTTGCGATTATTTTCCTCTGTCCCCAGGCCTGGCTGAATGAGAAATTCTCTCCTGAGTTGCTGGAGAACAAGTCTGAAATGGTTGAGTGTGTGATGGAGCAGGTGACTCACATGGTAAATGGTGTTTGGGGTTCCTCGGATAACTGACTTGTTGCTGTAGCCGTGTCACTGTGAGCACTGAGGAACCAGCGTTAATAATGGGACGTGTCCTTGGTGTGATTCTGCTGACAGGAGGCCAACCTGCAGCGGGTTAGGAAAGGTGACGTGAAGGCCAGCGTTCACCGCATGGAGATTGACAGGATCCGCTTTGTCCTTAGCAGCTACCTCCGCTCTCGTCTCCAGAAGGTAATGCCCACAACAGCATTATCCTCTGAGAAGGCCTGCCCAAAAATGCCCGTAATATCAATGATATTTCTTGTTGCCTTGTGTAGATTGAGAGTTTTTTCCCTCACGTCCTGGAGAAAGAGAAGTCTAGAGCGGACGGAGATCCTTCGTTCCTGTCTCCAGAGGAATTTGCCTTCACTAAAGAGTGAGTGCAATCGTGATATTGGTTGTGTCGCTTGCCGTTTTATCACTACAGCTGGACATTGAGACTTAAATGTCTTATTTACTTCCATTATTATTCCTAGGTTACTGATTTGATGTGTGCCCTCATTCATTAAGGTATCTGGCCAACACAGAGACCTATCTCAAATCAGTTGCTCTAAAACACATGCCCCCGAATCTACAAACAGTGGATATGCTGAAAGCAGGTGAGGGCTGCTAGGATATCCTTTCATTTTCCAATATGCTAGTGTTTGTAGAATGTGGTGGTATAATGTAAATTGAGAAACCGTCCTTCTCTTTTCGTTTTTAACACGCGTGTGTTGATGTTTTCCCAGTGCCAGAGCCCTGTCTGGACTCTTTTGTTTTCTTGCGTGTGAGGGAGAGACAGGAAAACATCCTTGTGGAGCCCGAGACAGATGAGCAGAGGTACAGCATCGCATGATGATTTTATTTGTATGGATGTTGCTACTATAATTTCTCTTTAAGGATGATACATAATAGTTGTTGATTTTTATTCTTAAGTGGTACATCTTGCATGTTGTTTCTATATATCCAGTAGGTGGCTGCATGTCCGTACATCAGTATTCTAATGCACAGTTTTTTTACTGAGCACCCCTAACAGTAAAATATTTTGTAGCCCAGAGAAGTACCCCTGGATCAACTTGTGAATTAATCACCAAGCCCTCAAGTTTAATGTTCACGAGTTATAACACTAGTAACTGTACTGGAGTAGGTAAATGCTGTTCTAATGTCGGCTAATGTTACTGTAGCTGCAAGAAAACTATAACATCATCTGGTGGGTTTTCTGTCCAATGTTTTCTTTCAGAGAGTATGTTGTGGATCTTGAAGAGGGTTCTCAGCACCTCATGCGCTATCGGACTATAGCGCCTTTGGTTTCAAGTGGAGCAGTACAGCTAATTTAACTGTCCAGGTATTGACTCGTCACCTGCAATGATTTTAATCTATGACCACAAACACACACTTATGTGTTTTTCTGCATTATTTAAATCTTACATGAGATGGTTTTGTACTGTCATTTCATATTTAGTCAGCTTTTCACTATGCATGGTATTTGGGTAACTAATCAAGCTTGAATTTCTGTGGGGGGAATATTTGCTAGAATATATTATGTACAGTACACTGCTGATTCTGTTGAAGTTCACTAGCCTCATTTGCATAATTTAAAACAAAATTGCAGAAGTATTTCTTGGGCAAATTTGCATAGACGTGTTTCCAAAATATTCTGCCTATCCTATTTGGGCCATGCTGTAGATGGTTCAGTCCCATATGTGCTTCATCGTTTCCTGCTTGATGGCTGGAAGATCAGACGACTGTGATGAACAGGGATGGATGGACATTATCTTTGGTCTACCAACTCTTCAAGACCCAAGCAAAAACTGATTTGTCTGCCAATATGTTCGGATTTGTTTTTTATATGGTTGGGTCAACAGTTTTCTTTTTTTTGCAGCGTTTTAATGTAATGATCATTGGATAGAAACATATATGCTAGAGGTGAGAGACCTGTGGTGAGAATGACACTTCATGGTGTCTACCTGTGGTGAGAATGACACTTTAAGGTGTCTACATGTGAAGTAAAACATTGGGAGGTACAACACAATGGAAGGTCGTGCATCAAAAGAATTCTAAAAACAAAAAAACAAGTAATGTATATAGTGATTTATGTTAATATTTCTATTATCTAATGTGTGTTTATTTTTTTCTTCTATGATTCTTGTTGTTGATGCTCAAAATCCCCAGATGTGGTGAGATGGCATCAAAACATTGGAGAGACATTGGTGTATGATTTGCCATTAGCAAAATGCAGGGTCTCCGGTCCCCTTCATTGACAAGCATTAGAGGCTGTAGGTGCATGTAGTGTACAGGCTTAGGCTACACCACCAGCGTTTTGATAACTGTGTCAATATTTATACGTGACTTCTTGGCTATCAAGAACTATATTTTGAGGTATTTGAAGCAAATATGTTGACACTCATCACTTTGTCCTGATTTACATGGTTATGAAAACACAGAGCCAGGATAAGCCTAAACGAACAGACCTTATTTGAAGCAATTCTGAAATTCCATATGATATAAATGTGGTGTAATGCAAAAAGAACCAATATCACATTTTGATATTTGGTTTTATGGGAATTGCTCATGATCTATTTTCACCAATTTGATCCCATTCAGTGAAGTTGACCTTTTGGCTTTATCATGTTTATTTTGCGGTGCTTGCATCAAAGTTAACTGGATATATTTTGGAACAGTGCACATTCATGTATTTAGTAGAAAAGCTAGCTACATTGCTTGCCTTCCTGTAAATAAAAGACCCATTTAATAGTAAAAGATGTCTGGTTTGTGGTGTTGAATTTCCCAATTTGCAACTTTTCTAAAACAATTTCCATACATGACATTATTAAAATCAAAACAATTGTAACCTCCATACATTTCTATAAAAATAGGAGGTGGACTAACTGAAGGGGTGTATATCAAATCAAAACGTACCATTGTTTTCCAGTGTATTAAGCTTGAGACGATTTAGTCCCCCAAACACTGAAAACAGATGATGATAATGGGTGGCTGAAGTTCGGGTGTCGAATCCTATGGCCCTTTGCATACCACTGTGAGCCCATGTAAAGCGCCTTTCACTGACTCCACGTCGTTATTAATTGAACACTTCTGGGGATTTGGAATACTTGTAGCCATGGGGGAAGCAGCATGCACTATGCTACTAAATGAGTTCAATCGCTGAGTCCATTTCTCTATACTTTATTTGCAACAATGCCTGTGCACAATCCTCACTGCTCTCTACGCTCCGTTACTCCAGTTAGTTTCGCTCAGCGGCCAACACTGATGTTGCACACCTTGCAGCTGGGATCCTTCTTGGCGTCGGCTGTGGTCTGGCTCATTTGGTGGTGGCCACTGATCTCCACCACCGTGCCCTGCTCCAGATGCAGTGGCTCGGTGTAGAGCACCTCCAGGATCACATCACTGGCGTGACAAAACAGGGGCTCTTCCCCCTGCCTTTGGGGAGGTATGTATGTCAGAAAGGGGTTGGCAGTCAGGTCCAGCAGGGGAAGACTGCACCGGCAGAAGTTATCCCCGTCTGAGCCAGCAGGGGCCAGCACCAACACCACATAGTGATAGGCTGTGTACATGCAGTAGAAGTCAGCAAAGTAGAGGTTGGTGTTGTTATTCAGCAGGTTCCCAGCTGGGATCTGAAAACGCAGGGGGCCGTAGGGGGAGTCGTTCGGAGGAAGACCTGTGTCAAACTCCGTGTTGCAGCTGAGGAAGACCCCCTTTAGTTTGCTATTGATTGGTGAGCCATGGCTCCCGCTGTTGTCTTTCAGGGCTGGGCACATCAGTCCCCCGCATTCCATTCTAATAGAAGAGAAGAATGATTTTGTAAAACTTCCCAAGTACATCCCTGTACCTGAGTGTATTTAAAGTGAATGGTATAGTACTAACCTGACATAGTGGAAGTAATCAGGATGCTGATTGCGGTAGAACACAGAGAACCTCAGCAATCTTCCTGCAGTACCCTGTGCTTTACCAAGGAGCTGCTTGAGATGGTCCATGGCATAATCTGTGTCATACAAAAACTGCCAGTTGTGAGTTTACTTGTTTGGATTGATTACAATGATCTTATCATATAGAAATAGAGTACATGTACTTCTTTGACATACCGCCTGTGCAGAATTCCACCACCTGGCTCCATTCAGACACCTGGTACTCTCCATCTGCCTGTCTCACTGCAGTCTGCACAGCAACACAGTATTCTGTCCGTGGGCTCAAGAACCAATGACCCCTCACTGCCATGGGTAAGGGCACTGCCTTGGCGACCAGTTTGGTGGGCACATCCTGATTTGTAAAACATGGATACATCATAAATGTTATAGTTTCACCTTGCAAACAAATCCCTGGTTTAGGTGGCAAAATAATAGCGATTGATTCTGTCCTAGTATCTAGGGAAATGCTCTTGTCATATATCCTTTTCGATTTTTCTGTCATGATTTGTAACCATTACCTTGGATTCTTATTGCTCCACAGTTCTTGTGAGAATTTGCTCATAGGGGAACAAATTTGTTTTTACAGTAACTGAAAAAGCCTTCCAGAATGAAACCTGAAATAAGAATCCTATAGGGTTGGTACAAATCATGAGAATGAAGACTGTGAAGCCAAAGAACTCAAATCACTACTGTTGCTTTGTTGAGTTGGATTGGGCCGTTTATTCCGCCCTCTGCTTCCTAAAGTCAACAATTACACAGAGAATACAATCGGGGGAACCGGGGTGTGTACATAGATGGTCTGGCCTGTTTGGCTCATTGTTCGCCTCAAAGCAAGAGTAGAATGTGCCAAGCCTTTCTGGGAGTGAGACGTCAGTTGGTGCCATGCATCTCAATATGCCTTTGGATCCATGATAACATGTAATCCTTGCCACATGCGTCATGAGTCTGAGTTGTCAGACATTCCAGTTTGAGTATGCTTTTTGTTTTGCATCCCTGTTAGAGCTTATGCCTGTCAGCTTTTTTTTCTAGTTTTTCACATGACTGTAATTTGGGCACATTCTGTGTATATAGAATACTACAGGAGAGTAGGACTTGGTTAGTGTACAATTGTATTGTCACTGTGGGAACAATATTATCTGTGCAGTTTATTATTGGATGAATTTCTTAGCATATTTAAAAGAACATTTTCTGAAGCAGCGTTGAAGCATTGAGTCAGACTCTCCTGATTAGCATCTGAAGTACATTTATTTGGTAGCTCCCTCTTGTGTGATCACTTGAAGGCAGGGAAAATGAATGGGGTAACATGATCTGACGGTCAATGTGAACATAGTTTTTGCAATAGAAATGTATTTCGGGTGCAGAGAAATTCTAGAAGTTTCCCTTTACGATTGGAGCCTTCTTCTGAGTTTATGAACAGCATTCACCATAGCTTGCACATAATTCAACAAAACATTTGGAAGAGGATACCATTAGGTAGGTCATCTTTCCAGACTAGCTTGGAATCCATTCGTCCCTCTTACAGCAATTTCAGTGTCTTTGCTTGGCACAGTCCTCACTGACAGGTTAGCTCATATGTATTCTTGAGGGTCCAATATACTGATATATTCTAGTAGGCCAAGAGAATTGTGTGACAAGTGTGATGTCGCGCTGCAAGGGCTGCAGCTGTATTGGAGCAATGTTTTTGTGGAGTCATGGTGACCACTGTTGGTGGTTGACTGTTGCCATTGTGTTCAGGGTGTCGCTGGTTCCGACACCACTTGAAGTAGGAACATGGCGAAAACAAGACTGTCACATTGGTGCTGTTGACCCCGATTTAATGTAATTCCCAGACCCTTCTGCACAACTTCACGGGAGGTCTGCTGGAACATTTCAAACGAACGCAGCCAATAAAAACGCTTTGAAAAAGTCCTTTGGTGACAGACATTGCATAAATCACATGAGGGAAGGAATTGTTAGAGCTAATTGTTTTGTAGATCAAGCCAATTAAACCAATACCTTTCTCACAAGGTGATCTTCACAACTTTATTATTAGTTAATCAAGGTAAAGTTTGAAGGATTATTCCCTCAGACCACCCCTCACATTTGCAACAAACTGTCTCGGAATGAGATTATTCAAGTAAAAACAAATATACTAGTGAGTCATTTGCCCATAGCTGTTTTGCAGCATGGATGTTTATTTCTCCTGCACTGGATTTGCCCACAAGGGCAATACCAATTTTGTCTGGGATGTAACTGCTGCATTGTCAGATACACTTACAATTAGCACTAGGTTTCATGTGCTTGACTACAGAACTGTGGTTCTGCGCAGACACTGTCTCATGCACGTTCTATTGAGTTAAACAAACACACATTACATCAAATATTGCAGGGAAATGTCTGTTATTGGCAAACTGGGCATAGAGTGATGAGATGTGAAGGACGTGGATATAGACAGTGAGAGTTGGAGTCATGATCCAGGGAGGAGTAATATTCATTCGGTGAAAAGGCTGGAGGGTCTGGGACAGTTTACATGGGGGAAAAGCAGACAGACAGACCCTATGTTTGAAGCGGTTGGGATCCCTGCCTTCCTTGCGACTTAGGTCTATAAAGAAGTGCGTAGCCCTGGCAGTATCCTCAGGGTTCATGTCCCAGGCGATACGGAAGGAGTCACAGGAGACTTCGCTTATCTGGATATTATGGGGAGTGGAAAGGGCGGTCTCCATGGTTGTTAGCTGCTGAACAAGAAGGAAACATAGGGTCATATGATGGGATACGTTTGGAACACTAGTAAACACGACGGGACAGGTTTTTACACAATAAAATAACCTCCAGCTGTGTAGCAACGTTGCAACATTTCCCACTTCTAATTTGAATTAAATCTATGCAAGTTATTTTTGTTTCTTTCTGACACGCGGCAGTGGGTTTAATTAGACACGTTCAACTCCCTGATTCTCATAGGAGAGTGTACAGTGCTGAGATAGTGTGCTAAAAACACTAGCATGACACTGCCAGCTCCACAACATTCCTCACCAAATTCAATTAACCTTTAGTTAGGGGGCTTCTCTGTGACCACGTCTCTCCTCTGCCTTTCCCTCATCCTCCACTGGATTCTCTATCACCATAATGGAACTTTTAGATTACACCCCAAAGCCAACTGACCCAACCAAAAGCAGTCTTCTGAAAACCAGTTATAACCGTGTTCACTTCGTCCTCTAGCTACATATAATCTCATTTGCAGTAAGTCCCAGTGAAACTCAGTTAATTGCAAGTTGGATATTATCACTAAAATACAAAGGATTTACAGAATCCTTCTCAAGCATTTTTGAATTCTCCAACCCAGACAGCATCTCAAAGGAAGATGCACTGCCAGTTGTGTTTTATTCGTAGAGTTGGAGGAAATTGAAAATAGAAAAACAGTTGTGTCATGATGTGATCTATGGTCTTATTTCTTTATTCGCCAATAACGGACTGGGGATCCAGGCTGATGCACACAGCCTTGAAGACTTAGGCCTTCTAATCTGTTGGTCAGTCTATTGTGTTTGATTAGCTGTCAACTCTCCTCTGAATTGATGATACCATTGAAGCCAGCAGGGTGGAAAACAAGTAATTTCTTCTCCTGGCTGATAAGAATGTATGACAGGCAGGTGAGGCATCAAATGAACCCCTCCACCCTGCTGGCTTCTGCTCAGATGCTTGATATAGCGAAGAGTCGTCATTAAAAATATTATACCGAATCAATATTGCTTCCGATATAGAAAAGCTATTTTTACTATGCATCTCTTCTTTCCTTTCCATGCCTTATTTTCGTCCAATTGAATGATGCCAAACGTCTCCACACAGCACATGGCTCGTTTCCCGGACTCTAAGCCCTAACACACACAACATATGCTGTAACAGTAGGATGCCCGGGAGCGTGCCGCTGGCAGAAACACTGTGTAGCAAGGCCTACAAGCCGTAGCTCTGCGACGGTGGAGTGTTGCCGTGTAGAGACATGGGTGTGTGCGGTTTGTCTTGCGTGGCTGGCTGGCATCACGCATGAGCAACCCCGCACACGTTACGCCCCCCCCCCCCCCCCCCCCCCCCCCCCCCCCCCCCCCCCC